>ML777732.1:733787-767113 GCA_009831015.1 Picea engelmannii
GGGAAACATCCACGGCCCCAGCCAACGCGGCCACTTGGAGCAGTTTATTAATGCAAAGAAAAAGATTACAGAGAGATTTTACAAGAGAGTTTCTCACAATCGATCATTGGAAAATGACCCTCCATGCTCTTTAAATAGAGATCATGGACCAATCGGGTGCTAAGCCACGGATCAATGGTCGTTAAGATTGAGGAGAGTATGAACCGTCGGATCACTCTATGTCGGGAACATATCGTAACCGTCGAATTTCCTAACTACAAATGCATACTAATGCATACTAAAGAAACACACTTTTACCTAACGACATATTAGACCAAGTAGATCTTAACTAACTCCTAAGTGTCTAAATATCCTAACACCTTCGACCTTATTTCCAACCATTATTGGACACCTCAAAGATAGCAGAACAACTGACACCAACATAGCTCAACTCCAACTACATACAACAGACATCCAATGATTAGATTGTGGACAAACAGGTCAAGGGCACTCGCCAGCAAAGGATCCAGTTTTATCAAGTTGTCAAAGCAGGGTAGCTCCTGCACAAAGGCAAGTGGCTCACCTAGGGCCAAATTCAACATAAATTTCCTCATCTAAAGGGGGAACTCAATGCAATGGATACCATTGCTTCCTAAGGGGGGAGGAATGATCCAGATGGATGTCGGTGACCTCCCACCTATTCGAACTGGCCCATTTTGGCAATTTTCCAGTTCGACAGTTTTTTCCTAGTTTTCAAGTCCCTGACTTCTGAGGCCGTTTTGAGGACCTAAACATGTGTAGTCCTCAAATAGACCTTTCCAACGGGCTATCGTATGCCTAAAATGGAGATCGTATACAAATGTTGCAACCCCAAGAAATTGATGTACTAATTTTCTCAAACGAGGCCCACATGACTTTTGGCGTTTCATCTCCTAGGGTTAGGTTTTTGGATGTCTAGGGTTTTTGACATTCCTATTTATTGTAAAAATGTCTTGAGAGCCTCATTGTAATGATATTCTCGCGAATGAGCGCAACCGTCACATCTTTTCTCAGAGATAAGCCACCACCATTCTAGCAAGCTTGTTTTCCGTCGCATTTTACAGTTTCAGCTTATTTCCTTATTGAATAGAAATAAGTTTTACTATATATATGTTATTTTGTGTTAAGCATCTTTTGATAATAATCTTTATTCATTTCGTTCTTCTCATAAAATCCGGATCAATCAAGTATTGCACCTACTCCCATGTATCTTTGTTATCCATCATTTCAACCTTGAGATCATTATGATGAATGTTGGATGAAGAATTTAAATAAACTTGTTTCTTTGATATAATGTGGTAGGGGTCCTACTTCTAAACATTCCCTAACTTGAAACATATACTTGCTTTAACAAAAAATGAAAATACTTGAGCAAAAACAAAGGGAAATGTTTGATTCTTTAAGGAAAAGTGAAGATAATTAGAATAAAAACTTTGTTTGAGATACTCTAGAGAAAAAACTCTTAGCGAAATGTACAGTTGTAAAATATGAGGCTCAAGCTCACAACCATAAACTCTAATAACTGTGTAATCCTAGTAGAGATACCAATCACTGACTCTGGGATCTAAGCTCAGTTGAAGGATGATACAAAATCCATTGAGCGTCCTAGGAGGTGACTTACCCTGAAATATAGCATGAGCATAAAAGAGAAATTTACTGGAAAAAATAGTAAATTCCATTTCAACTTAGTCTATATCACAACTGAGTTCCATTCGACTATTGGAAGAGGATTACCATCCTTGTCTAGCTTCTTCAAATTGAAATGTTGAAAACACTCACATTGAAAATATAGCATTAAATAGAGAAATTATGACTAGTGCCTAAACATTTTAAGGTCATGATATCCACACAACTATTCATGGATTGTATTTTCCAGAAACTTTGCATATTTGTACTTTACTGGGGTAAGCCAAAAGGCGGTTAAATTTCATTCATAATACAAAGTATAACTTCATCAACCGGTAAATCATCATCATATACTAGAATTGAAAAAATCATGGATACGACTTCATGTGAAAGCTTGGAAAATGAAAATGCTTGTAGTGGAAAGGTTAAGTCATGCACTGGGACGTTGTGATGCAAATATCGTCAAATAACTTCTTGTTTATCATGGGAAAGCCAACTACTCACTTTAGTGGCTAGCTCTTCTTCATTGACAGGGAATTCACCCAACGTCAAGAGAAGAATGGTTGATATGGATTCAACTATGATAGAAAATATTTCCCTAGATTCATCTAAAGAGACTCGGGTATGGTTAAGAGGTTCATATGAATTTGCACAAGCCTCTTTGAAATCAGGCGAATGGAAAGTGGAGAGAACAACATCCCTAAGCTAACTTGCTCGACCAAGCCAAAACAATGGTCAAACCTAGCACAGAAAAGGTCCCTAGCTGACTCACGTACTTTCCCTAAACATCCCATAAGATGCGTGTATCAAAAATGTCCCAGTTAAGGTCAATTAAAGCTTACAAGTATGTTGAAGGTTTCATAGATGAGTCGATGACTTAAATTTTCTTCCTTGGAGCCATTTTCTCTCAAAATTTCAAGCTAATCTTCTAGAATACTAAAAAGCAAGTGGTTGGTGAACTTACCCATTTGAGAAAAAAATTCAATGTACCCAAGTATGTTCTTTGTTAAGATTGTGACTTGTTTGAGCACCTCGAAGTAAAATGATGAAAAAACCAAGTCAAGATAACCTCTTTTTGACAATTAAACCTCAATAATCATGTTGCATTAATTGGCACATACCTTGAAATGCATGCAATATAAATGATAAGAAATGATGAGAAATAAATGCCAAAACATCGTAGAGATTTTCCCTTTAACACAAAAATTGACGATATTCCAAAGAAGTTTTAGAACTCACAAGGCAATATCTAAAACCATTGTTATATACTCTGAAAGGTTTTTCTTCATACACTTGTCAACCCATGGGTAATTTCACAGGGGAGTTTTTTCGTTATCCATTGGCCAATTTTCTCTTTGAAATACGTTGTGATCATCGGATCATCACACATATTCACCATTGGATATTACAGAGAAAAAATACTCTGATTTAGATCATACGCTTTTCCCTCTGAAATAAATCTTCGTTGTTCGATGGCTTCACATGATAGTCGTTGGATATTTTAGATACTAGGAGCTCCATTAACACTCAATCGCTTTATTCCTTTAAATGAATCTCCATCGTCCGATCTCATGAAATGAAAGTCGTCTAATCTTTCGAAGTTTGATAACTTCATTAACTAGCGATTACTTCTCTCACCGAAATGAAATACTCGACATTAGAGTCACATCTACAAAATATTTTATTGACAGGTCATAATCAAATGTAAAAACATTAAATGACGAGGATTATGTTTTATACCCAATGAAAATATATATCATATTTTAGAAACAAAATTGCCTTGTGTGGGTTTGAATTAATAATAAAAGAACATAATCCTTATAATATGCATGTAAATGTGAAAGGATAAAAAAATAATGATACAACCATATTTTTGTGACAACGTCCAGCTCCAACTAGGGGATCATGCCTCCTTGTGTGGTATGAAGAACCATACACGTCGTGCCTTTTTCCCTTAGGTAATGGAATCATTGAGATTAGTAAGTCACGTGTTATTTTAATACCACTCGTGTGAATTAATCCATCACATGATTCTTTTAATCATTTTTAATCATTGAAAGGTCATTTTTTTATTGTTTTGTAATAATTCATATCTAGATGAGACTTATGACATAAATGTAGATTTTAACCTCGTACAATTATTTATTGTAAATATATTTTCAATAAAAGAACAAAAAAGATACAATGGAAAATACACACATTATACAGATATTTTTCCCTGAAAATCCAAACCGGGAAAACCAACATCTTCTATATTCATCATCTCATATATTGTTTACAATACAATATACATATAATATCATGTAGCATCTAAAACCCTAATCAAATAACCTGAATTAGTCAACAACCCTAATTCCTTAACCGAAAATAGAAAACCATCGGAGAAAACCATGTGCCAAAAAACTACACAAAAATAGACGCAAAAAACCACCAAAAAAAAAAAAATTGTGGGGGCTTCACCCAAACCCCCTCCCCCCTATGACCCCCCTGGAAAGGGAGTGCTCCAACCCCCTCTTTCCCCCCTATGCACCCGATGCAAGGTAGACACTACTTCTAACTATGCAAAGAATATAACACATATCCAACATTTTCCCACTTGTTTTCTTTGCATACAGGGGGTTATAAAGTTACATAGTCAACAATTCAGATAAGCAATGCCCATAGATCCTCTACACCAAAAGAACTTCTTAGTGCTCACATATTTTGTTAATGAATCTGCAAAATTCTTCAAAGTGTGCTCACATATTTGTTAATGAATCTACAAAATTCTTCAAAGTGTCCACCTTCATCAATAATACCTTATTTTCTTCAACCATGTCTCTGACAAAGTGATATTGAACATCAATATGCTTTGTCTTTGAATGATAAGTTGGGTTATTTGCCAGAAATATTGCACTCTGACTGTCAAAATCTATCCTTGCAGCTTGTTTTACCAACCCAATAACTGAAAACAATATTTGTAACCATATTGTTTCCTTTCTTGCATGAGTGACTTCCATGTATTCAACTTCTGTACTTGAAAGTGCCACTACAGACTGTTTTTTGCTCATCCAATTGATTGCTCCTCAAAACAAGTTAAACACATACCCATTTGTAGATATTCTACGATCTAGATATCTAGCCCAGTCTACATCCACAAAGCCATGTATATCCAACACTTTGTCCAAACCTAATATTCCTTGGTAGCACAATCCATAACTAGTAGTTCCACACAAATACCTGAAAACTCTCTTCACTGATGCCCAATGTTCCTTCCTTGGTTTTGACATATACCTGCTCAAAACTCCCACTGCATTTGCAATGTCCGATCTAGTACATACGATTACATACATCAAATTTCCAACCGCACTCGCATATCTAATACAAGGTCCTCCTCCTCTTCATGTGTCTTAGGACACTGATCTGTAGATAACTTTACACCTACATGAATAGGGGTTCTCATCATCTTTGTTTCTTGTGAATCCCAGTCCCAACATATAAGTATCAATTTTTTGATACCACATCCTTTGTGATTGTTTTAAACCATACATAGACATTTTCATCTTGCATACGAGCTCCTTCTTTCCCTTCACAACAAAGCCTTTTAGTTGCTTCATGTATATTTCTTCTTCCAGATCCCCATGTATGAATGTTATCTTCACATCCATCTGTTATACTTCAAAATAAAATGCACCAGCAACAAATAACATAAATCTAATAGAGGTTAACTTGGCAATAGGAGAAAAAATATCACCAAAATCAATTCCCTCAACCTGGGAATAACCTTTTTCTACTAACTGAACTTTCTATTTCTCAACTTTTCCTTCTACATTCAACATCCTTTTAAATACCCATTTGTTGCCAATGGGCTTGTTAGCACTAGAAGTTGGCCTTAGACTGATTGAAAGACAAGCCCATTACCCATTTGATTATTTAGGATTGAATTGGTTTGAGTAGGCAGATCAACAAGACTGGGAAAGGAAGAGGGCGGGAAGCTAACTACAAATCAGTAGCTACCATTGGCAAAGAGTCATAAACACCTTGTTCAATGAAGGCAATCAAGCTGCATAAGAGACAAAAGTTTTATATAATGATGGGTAGAGGAATGAAGAAGATAACAAAAGTGGATCATTCACAAAACAGTAAACCTTTCTAAAAAAAGTGAATGCAAGGTACTTGAATAAAACAATGATTTAATATGCAAGTTATAGCAGATCTTCTACTACTCAAGAATCTATTAATCAAGGGAAGTTTTTGATCCTATGAATATGCAATTTCTACAAGAAATAAGATGTAAAGAAATAAAACAAAGCAGTTCAAATAATCTGGTAGCACAACTCTCATGGATCTTCAATAACATAAACGATTAAAACATGAATGCCCTCAGGCTCACAAAAAATAAGCAAAATTGTTGTTTCAGCTCTCTCCTCTTTGGATCATCCATCCCCCATTTTCCTTATCAAAATCTCCTTCATATATAGTGAATAATCTCTCTCTACTTTAAGGAGGTCGAAACCAAGGAGCTACATCGGATCATCCTCCATTTAGGAGTCTGTTACAAAAGATTCCAACAAAAACATAACAAATTCCTATTTTTTTGGATCTTGTCTTTTGTGATAGATGCATTTTGAAACAGGTCATGTTTTTTGATCTAGTGATAGAACACATGTCCCTCATGTCCAACTACCTCCTAGGAAACCATTCGAACCTTCTTGGACAGCTGACAACCCTCCCATAGCTCGGCTTTGTCAGACTGTTAGAGTTCGTAGCGCATATGCAGGATGCGTTGCGAACTTTCCTGTAGATGGTAATTTTGACTTTTCGCCCAAACTACGAACTAGGTCGGGCGGATGTTTTGTTAGAAAGACAATGGTAATATGGTGCTTCTCCACACCAAATTTCAGAAGAACTTGGATCATGATTCGAACGTTATGATGAAAACATCAAAGAAGGTTGCTACAGGAAATTGGTTCGTAGCGCCAGTTCGTAGCGTTGAACCAGTTTGCAACAATCTTCCACAAATGGTGATAAACCTTTGCAATAACAAACCATGAAGGATTAATGAAGATGAAAAGACATTGAAGACTAGAAAAAACCGTTAGATACCTTTTTCGAAAACATCATTACCAAATATTTGGCACATGTTTCTTTTTTGAAGGTGTTGCAAACTTCTAGGAGAGTTAGCAGCGCATTTGATTTGACAAACTTGACAAGACATTTGGTGGTTAGATGATCCTCCAATACCCTTTGTACACTAGTTTGGGTTATAACATTTGATGATGACCTTTACATTACTAGAAATGACCCATACCTTCTAATCCAGATTTTATGAGCAGAACGAAATGACTACAAATTATTAGCAGGTGCTTAACACAAAATAACAGAGATACAGTAAAACTGGTTTTCTATTCAATAAGGAAATAAGCTAAAACTATAAAATGCAGCGGAAATAAGCTTGTTGGAATGGTGGTGGCTTATCTCTGAGAAGAGATGTGAAGGTTGCGTTCATTCGCAAGGTGATTACAATGAAGCTATGAAGGCCTTTTTACAATAAACAAGAATGCCAAAAACCCTAAACATCCAAAAACCTAACCCTAGGAGATGAAGCACCAAAAGTCATGTGGGCCCCGTATGGATAAGTTAGTACATCAAATTCTCGGGGTCGTATCGTTTGCATATGATCTCCGTTTTAGGCGTATGATAGCCCATTGGAAAGGTATCGTCGAGGAGATTCATTTTGGGGGCTCAATCATACCTTTGGCTATCATTGAGAAGCTTGATCCCGAAAAACCTTCATTTAGGCCCTCAAAATGGCCCCGGAAGTTAAAACTGCTAAAAATAATAAGTTGCCAAAATTGCCAGAAAACTGTTTTGAGCCAGTTGGAAAAGGTGAGTAGCCACCAATATCCACCTAGATCACCTTCCCTTTGTGCAAATGATGACACCCACTTTCATGACATCAAGACTTGACCATGTATTTGATCAACTCTAGACCCAAGATAAAAATCAATCACCTTGATTTATTTACATGAGACATGAGTCAAACTTTTAAGAAACTTGACCCTGTGACCAAAAATTATGAAATTGTAAATAACTCACTCCTAAGAGAAGGAAAAATCACATGATTAGCAAACTAATGATGTCCTTCAGTACATATCATGTGCTAACAGGGCTTTCTTCCAGTCGGCAACTCCACTAGATCCCAAGAATCATTCTTATCCAAGGTTGTCATTTCATCAACCATGTCCTTTTTCCAAAGTTTTTCATCCTTTGAATCAACTTCCTCCCCAACGGTTCTAGGATCATCATCAATAATAGAAAAAGAAAAATTTGAACGGAAATCAGGTGGAGTATACCTTTCCAGTAACCTTTTTTCCCGAACCGGTCCCCTGAATATTGGAGTATGAGGATCTTCTTATTTTGATTATTGTTTTTCTGGAGAGTCTGATTCATTTTTCTTTAACTCAAACTCTATCTTCTCTAGTTCTTTCTTACTTGGTAGGACTTCATGTTTGACAACATCTTTCATTTCTCTAAATACCACATCTCGGTTATACACAACCTTCTTAGTTTCTAGGTTCCAAAGATTATAACATTTAAGACCATATTTATACCCAATAAAGATACACTTTTCATCCTTCTTGTCTAGCTTAATTTTATTTTCATTTGGAACGTGAACATAGGCCTCAACCAAATACCTTGAGATGTGTGAGAGGGGGATTCTTACTAATCCATACCTCATGTGGAGTCTTTTCATCCAATGTTGATGAGTGTTATCGATTGACCAAGTAACATGTAGTACCCACTGCCTCTACCCAGAATTATTGTCCTACACTCGACACCACTGAGCATGCACCCTGTTTTTTCCATCAAAGTCATGTTCATCCTTTATGCAACTCCATTATGTTGATTTGTATATGGAGTAGTCTTTTGCCTCGCTATATTTCACTTCTTACAGAACTCTTCAAATTCATTCACGTAGAACTCTCCACCATTATCCATCCTTGACACCTTAATTATTTTCTTTGTTTGATTCTCAACAAGAGCCTTAAACTCTTTAAACTTGTCAAAGACTTCAAATTTATTTTTGAGGAAATATATCCAAGTATTCCTTGAGAAGTCATATATAAATGAGACAGTACACAGATTTTCCCAATGATGGAACCGACACAGGTCCAAACACATCATTGTGCACTAGCCATAAAATTTCTTCTACCCTCGTTGCACCAGAGGGGAATCGTACCCGATTATGCTTCCCATATACACAATGTTCAAAAAAATCAAAATCCAGAGAGTATTTAGACATACCTTCAATCATATCTTTACCATGTAATAGTCAAAACCCTTCTCTCCGATAGTTATTAGTCTTTGATTCCATAGCATAACATTTTCTCTAGAAACTGTAGGAGTTTTTTCTTCTTCAGCTCCAATATTAGGAACAATGGAACTATTACACCCATCACTAATAGTGTCTCCTTGTAGCTTATATAGAGTTCGAATCCAAACTTCCTTCAGCAACACCATTGCTCCTCGAACTATCTTGCAGGTTCTTTTTCAAATACTATTTTTACCCCTGCATCGTCCATTTTGCTTACATAAATCAAATTTCTATCCAATCCTGGGATGTGTAGAAAACCAGGCAGTGTTCTAATCCTTCCATACTTGGTTTTTCCTCATCCTATGATTTTGGCTGTCAAGTCATCACCTAGGAAGACATTACATCCATCATACCTTTCATATTCACAAAACCACTCCATGTGGGGAGTCATATGAAAAGATGCACCTGAGTCAACCAACCATGTCTCATGGTTTGCATGTGTTCTTGAAGAATCCAAGTACACATCTCCTTCCTTGTAGGCCTTTTCTTCTGTAGAAGGGGCATCTTTAGATCCCTTCACTCTATCAACGCTTCTGGATCTAAATTGCTTCTTGCAGTGCCCTTCTTTTCCACATCTCCAGCATAATGTACAAACTTTTGAGAGATTTAGATCTACCCTTAGACTTAGATCTCCCACTTGAAGACTTAGATCTATTTCTTTTGTGGGAGCATCGTATTGCAAATAATGCAGTTGTTCTCTGTCCTTCCATGTTCTTTCATCTCATCTTCTCTCACAACAAGGATGAGACCACACCATCGAAACTTAATTTAGTTGTATTACTACCTATGACCACAACCAGACTATCCCACGAGTCTGGTAAAGAGAACAGTAAATTGATACACTTATATTCATCTGAAATTTGAATCTCAACAGATAATAACTGACTTACCACAGTATTGAAGGCATTCAGATGCTCTATCACCGAGTCTCCATCTGTCATCCTCAAGTTATACATCTTCTTATGCATAAACAATTTATTTACCAAGGACTTAGAATGATACAAAGTCTCCAACTTATCCCATAATGCCTTGGTTGTAGCTTCCCCTAACACATTCAGTAATATTGAATCTGAGAAACACAATCAGATTGTGCTCTTCACCTTTCGATCCAACCTTTTCCAGTCATTTGTTGATGTTCCCGTAGGTGTAGTACCTGGATACACCATGATCCAATGATCTTTGTCTACCAATAGATCTTCCATCTTGAACTTCCACAACTCAAAACTTTTCCCATTAAAATTTTTGATCTCTATTTCCGAATTGCTCGCCAATTGGTTCATCTGAAGAATCAATATTGCATATCTCCCACTGTAACAAGGCTTATCACATTCCCAAGTCAAACCCTTGACCACAAAGGTGTCCCCCTAAAGCCAATAATTGCTCTGATACCAAATGTAGATTTTAACCTTGTACAATTATTTACTGCAAACAAATTTTCAATAAAAGAACAGAAAATATACAATGGAAAATACACACATTACACAGAGATTTTTCTCCTGGAAACCCAAACCGGGAAAACCAACATCTTCTATATTCATCATCTCATACGTTGTTTACAATACAATACACATATAAGATCACGTATCATCCAAAACCATAATCCAATAACCTGAATTAATCAACAACCTTAATTACTTAACTGGAAATATAAAATCATTGGCAAAAACCATGTGCCGAAAAACTGGCCAAAAACAGACGCAAAAAAAAACCAAATTTTTTTTCGGGGGCACTGGCCCCAAACCCCACACAGGGGGGTGCTTCACCCCACTTTTACCCCACTACGTTCTTAGCACAATGTAGAAACTACTTCTAACCATACAAAGAATATAACACATACCTAACAATAAAACAAATCTTAATCCATTATTCATTTGAATCATTTAGCCAACAAACTACTTTAAAATTCCTTTCAACTTCACCATTCTTACGACTACCAATACTCTTTCTGATTTCTTTAACACTTATTTTCTATCGTTCCATTATCATTGACATTACGTGTTTTAGCTCAAGAATTTTACCATGAAATTGGAACCCACAACTTCAAATAATCCAAGTGAAAATAAATGCAACCTCCCAAAACAAAAAAGTAGGGAAATGTAAGTCTCAAGCATTTCCCAAAAAGGAGGAGGCTTTCACACCCATCTAAGGCTTCATCATTAAGATCCAATTTTCTACTGAGATGAACCTTGATGTGATTTTGATGGAGATGGCCAGTTTGAAAGATGGGCTATTGTGGGAATGTTATCACATGGATGGTCATTCAGCGAAATCATCCATTTTCTTGAGCGATTAGGATCAAAGTCAGTAGATCCTTTTTTGAATATATCTATGATCATGTATGGATTTAGTCAAAGAAAAGATTTTCTTCCTTGCAGTATGTCTTTTATACGGTACCAGAAGCCATTTTTATGTTGACAAATTTAGTTCAATATTTGAGTTTTATGTTGTCCTTTGTATTTATTATACATCGATATGAATATACTACACATTAAGACTAATATAATGTCCCTTTCCGTCTTCATGTTACTATATCAATCTTCTTTACTTCTGTATCGGTTTTCCCTAAAATGCATTTATCTACAACTTTCCACTTTTTGAAAAATAGATTAGAACTTCAGTCAAATATTTATAGTCTACCAAAGTTCAGGAAAGAATTTGTAATGCTTGCATTATAAATGTAGTTCCTTTTTTTTAATGCATCAACAAGATACCGTATGCTTCGTCTTAGAATCCAATTGCATAAGCACCCAAAAAGAATATATTTTGAACAAATATAATGCGTAAGCAAACAAAAAATTGTTAATTAAACTATGTGTATGATATATGATGTTATATGATATTTTATGGATAAGAAAATGAATTTGAATAAGATTTGAATGTACTCAAAATTGTTAATTGTTAATTAAACTATGTGTATGATATATGATGTTATATGATATTTTGTGGATAAGAAAATGAATTTGAATAAGATTTGAATGTACTCAAAATTGTTTAATTTTCATTCCCACTTCTTCATCTGCCGCGGAAAATCCCATTTCTATAGCACATTTACAACCACTTTAAAATGAGGGACAAAACAATATCTTTCATTGATAATTTGATTCAATATAGCAGATTAGAATTGTTGTCTAGGGACATGTTTTGTTTCAGAGATTTAACCTTTTTGATCCATACAATCATGTTTTCATGTCAACTCGGTGTCATTCCACTGCCATCAAGCATCCATAGCCCTTATGGAGTCACCCCAGTATCATAGACCTTGCTTCGTTGCCAACAAGCATACATAGCCCCAAGGAGATGTTTTCACTTCCCTATTTTATGGGTGGATTTCTTTTCCCATTAGTACCCCTTTCTTTGTTCTGCAATTTTGGCATTCTAATGGGGGAACAACAACTCTTAATAACTTGTAGGAATGATATATGTTAATATGATTAGACCAACTATGCTTGGGTCATTTAGTTAGACCTTAGAATTTTAGTCCTTTCAATAGGATTTTCTTCCTTGATATGAACTACATTATAACGATAAATAAGTGATGTCCCTCTATTTACTAGGTTTAAAACACGACTCTAAATCTAGGACCTTTCACAAGTGTAGACTAAGGGAGATAGTAACAATGCTACCAAGTTTTGTGAATGCATTTTTTGTCTTCTAAAGTTTTTCTTCCATGAATCCACTATCAATCATAAGTATCATACTTTGGAATATATAAAAGTTAGATAACGATCTTTCACAAATAATTGCAGTATAATTTCCTTAAAATATTCATTTCTTGTTTCCTTCCTATATATACTTTTTTTCCCTTTTAAACTAACTATACATCTAAACTACTAATCAATTCACAAGCATGCATGATTCATTCAAACAGAAAGGATGAATATGTACAATGAAGCATACATCTGAGGCTTAGTGCAACAACAAATGTTTTAAACTACTCCCATTTACAAGCATCCCCAAACTTTCCCCTCATAAATTCCTTAGTGAATAAGAATTATGTCCTTCAACTGCCTCCATTATAAAAGGTCCTGGCCATAGATTCTCAAACTTGCCATGCTTGCCTAGGTCCTCTCTCCTCTTATCCCAATTTAATACAATATCATCAGGAAGGAAAGTTCTATATTTAGCCTTCTTATCAAACAAGGATCATTCATCTTTGTTTGATAGATAAGTAACTTATCAATAACTTGCAACTTATTAGTAACTTGCTCCCTTGTTTGGTGGACACAAATCAAGTGGTTGATTCTATGTTGCACATCATTTGGATCTTCTTAAATATCATAAGGTGAATATTGAGTTCAAAAATGGGTCTCAAAACAAAACTTGTACTATCAAAATCAACTTCAAAAGAACTAATAGGATTCAAAATGATGATGACAACCATATGGGTAAATATTTTAGGAGGAAAAGGAAAAAAATGTTTTTCTTAATCGTATTTTCAACTTATCTCCTCGTGGGCTTACTCAAAATTTTAAGTGTAGGTAATCATTGGATGCATAATCAAATTATGCATCCAATGAACTTTTGATAGACTCATAGTGATATAAACTAGAAATACATGAAAAACATGTGCATGTATTTCCATTTTATCTCATTATGGGTCTATCAAAAGTATGTTGAGTGGGTACTCATTGGATACAAAATTTAATTTTGCATACAAGAAGTTCCTACACTTGAAATTTGAGTAAACTTAGAAGGAGATAAGTCGAAAATACAATGAAAAAAATAGTTTTCTTCCTTTCCCCTTTAAAATTCACAACTCTTTTTTTTATTATTTAAACTATTATTTTATTATTTTACTTAGGAGGCCTATTTTAGACCTCAAATTTCCCCTAATGCTTGTAGCATCTTCATTTCAAGGAATCCTAAGTGAATAGGTAGGACAACTTCAGCTCCATATACCAACTGAAAAAGGAGATGTTCCAGTTGATCGCTTAGTGCAAACCTTGTCTATCCATATAGCATATTTTAGTTGTGAATCCCAAGTTCTTTTCTTTGTGTTTAACATCTTTCTAATAATATTCATCATATTCTTATTTGAGGACTCAACAAGACCATTGCCTTGAGGATAATAAGTAATGTAGTTACCCATTATAATGTTTTAGTCTTGACAAAATGTGATCATGGTAGTTGAGGTGAAGGTCGTTTAATTATTCTTGATAATGATCTTGTGTGGACAACCAAAGCGTGAAAATATATTTTCTTCTAGGAAATTAATTACCATTATATCATTAGAATTCTTCACAAGAATCGCCTCCACTCACTTCATAAAGTAGTCAGTAGCAGTGAATATCCATTAATATTGACCACTAGAGAGATAGTGTATTTCTCCAATAAAGTCCAACCCCCATTGTTGGAATGGGGCCTACACCTTGATTGGTTTTAGCGGCATTGGAGCCTTTGTTTTCCTGCAAACATATAGCATTCAATACATGACCTCACTTTCTTATTAACCTATTGTTGATCTCTTTTCCCGTCAAGCACAAGAGTCAACCTCGTAGGGTATTCTCATGGAAGTTGATATACCCTGTATGTTTTTACAGAGCCAGTGCTCCTCTCTTTCTCACTCAGATGACAATTATATTATGGTTCTGGATAACCAATTTTTCACTAATCAAACATTTAATGACTAGGAGTGGAATAGGCAAAGGGAACACATAAATATAAAATATTTCACAGTAACATTTTGACATATTTTTCCATTCCACCATATCCATCTCCCATATCATAGTTAGAGAAAGAAAAACATTTGAAGAAAGACACATAGAACATAGAGCAACATAAATGGTCATTTCTAGAGAATTTTAAATGATTTTGTAGCATTCATATCATAAGGATGTAAAGGAGACATAATCAATATTTCACACTTTAATAAAAGTTAGAAACCACAAAATTCATGATCTCCCATAATAGCTCTCTCCAAAGTTTAAATAAAATAATAGATACAAATTTGTTGTTCAAGATCAAATAAAATGTGTGCAAAATTGGCACTCCATAGTATTTGTGATACTTAAATGAGAAAATATGAAATATTTTCATCATATCGGACTAGGATGGGGCTCCCATGGACCATATATTGAGTAGAGGCGACCTAGAAGACAAAAGGAGGTAGACATAAATCGACCTTACACACACAAAAAAAACATAGATAACTAGGATGGATAATTAGAGATCAAGAAAGAAGGAAATTGAGGGAAACACTTCAAACAAGACTTATATTCACAAAAATGGAAGCAGGTGTTGGAACAAGCTATTTTGGGAGCAAAGTTCAAGGAAGGTTGCACAGGATTGGAGAACTGGCAGCAACGTTTTGCATGAGATATCTACTAGAAAAGGTGCCAGAATGATGCACGCATTGAGATGGATCGGCTCGAAAGTAAGAGAACCTCTTACATTTTATGGTCAGAATAATTTGGAGGAATTTTTAAGAAGTTTCGAGGTAGAAGTTTTGTAAAATCAAAGATTATCAGTCTTAGATATTGCATTGAAAGAAAAACCTGGAAGACGGTGGGGAACTCATAAGGAGAAGATCAATAACTAGTTTCAATGTAAGAGGTTACTACACATTACATTCAACACAGAGCAACAAAATAAATACTTGGAGAAGTATGATGGGATTGGTCAACCCAAAGAACATATATACCGGTACATGGTTCAATGGAGATTGGTACTGTATATTTTAACCTTGTACAATATTTTACTACAAATATATTTTCAATAAAAGAACAGAAAATATACAATGGAAAATGCACACATTACACAGAGATTTTTCCCCTCTAAACCCAAACCGACAAAATCAACATATTATATATTCACTCATAGTGATACATTGTTTACGATACAATATACATATAGGAGCCAGCGGCATCCAAAACCCTAACCCAATGACATGGATTAGTCAACAACCCTAATTACTTAACCGGAAATAGAAAACCATCAGCAAAAACCATGTGCCAAAAAACCACCCAACAATGGACACAAAAATCGAGGTGAAACGCAAAACGAGGCAAAAATGTTGCCCTAGAACCCTTGCAACCCCCGAAGGGGACCCCCCTTCGCACCCAACGCAACATAACAAACACTACAACTAATCGTGCAAAGAATATAACACATACCCAACAGGTACCATCAGAGGAATAACCACATCAGTATATTCATACATTGGAAGGCATCTCGAGGAACTGGTATACAGAACTAGAACAACACAGAGCAACTGCCAACTGGTAAAAAATGCAACAGAACTTTATTATTACATTTGCATTTCAGCATGAAAATCTAATGGTAGATACAACACTGAAGGTAATAAGAGATAGGATATTTGAAGAACCTGAATTTGAAATTGTCACAACATATCAGAATCAGAATAGGCATACTTTCAGACAGTTGTTACATTGTTAGCATGTCCAGAAGATGATCTCGCAACAGAAGAGAACCCGCGCGATATCAAGATCATAGAAATAGAAGGGGGTAGAGAAGTAGAGGGACCACAATTAGAGTCAAAAGCTTTTGTTGCACCACTGAAGATCAAGAAAGTTAACATTGGAACAGAAAAAAAAATCCAAAGATTGCAAGTATTGGTGATTATTGGGACAACCAGAAAATGGAAATTATCATAGAGTTACTACGAAAGTATAGTGACTTATTTCCAGCAACAATTTCAGAGATGAAATGAGTAGAAGGAGAACTTGGAGAGATGAATATTCCTTTAAGACCTAGATGCTAGAACCATAAGACAGAGACCTTACAGATTAAATCCAGTGTACAAGAATAAAGTGAAGGAAGAGATTGAGAGGATGTTGGAGGCTGGTATAATAGAGCTTGTGGAAGAATCAGAGTGGATTATCCCTATGGTAGTGCAGGAAAAGAATAAAGGGGGAATCAAGATCTTTGTTGACTTGAGGAAGTTAAATGATGCATGTTTACATGATCATTTCCCTACTCCATTCACAGATGAAGTATTGGAGAATGTAGGAGGTCAAGAATCATATTCATTCACTAATGGGTTTTCAAGGTATCACCAAATCATGATAGCACCAAAGGACAGACACAAAAATACATTTGTTACAGAATGGGGTTCATATCAGTACATAGTAATGCCTTTTGGTTTGAAGAATGCACCTGTCATTTTTTCAAGGGTAGTAGTAGCAACATCTAAGGACTTTGTTCATAACTTTTTGGAGGTTTACTTAGATGATTAGACAATATTTAGTTTATTGAAAGATCATGTTGAAGTGTTAAAGTTGATGTTAGACAAGTGTAGACAGTGTCAGATCTCATTGAATATTAATAAATGCATTTTTAGAGCACCTTTTGGCATTTTGTTAGGACATGTGGTGTCTAAACAAGGTTTGTTGGTTGATCCTATGAAAATTGTTGTCATAGTTTATTTACCACCACCTAAGTCAGTGTGCCAATTAAAATCTACACATGGTCATATAGGTTACTATAGGAGTTTATAAGGGGTTATGCACAAATTACTGCGATGATGGAGAAATTGTTGAAGAAGGACATCAAGTATCAGTGGAATGATAAGTTCTAGTAGAGTTTGAACATTTTGAAGGAGAAAATGGTGATTGCGCCAATTCTGGTGTTCCCAAATTGGTCAAACGAATTTCATGTGCATGTGGATGCATCATCAATAGTGCTTGGAGCAGTCTTGACACCGCCATGAAAAGGTGATATAGACCACCCTATAGCATTTGCAAGCAGGAAGTTGTCAGATTCATAACAGAACTACAATACAACAAAAAGGGAAAGTTTGGTTATGGTATATGCACTATAAAAGTTCAAACATTATTTGTTAGGCCAACATTTCAAGATGTTTACAGACCATTTTTCTCTTAGATATTTAGTCAATAAGCCAGTGTTGGGGGGGGGGGAATATGCAGATGGATATTTTTATTTCAATAATTTGACTTTGAAGTAGTTGTGAAACCTGGAAGATTGAATACAGGACCAGATCATCTGTCCAGGATAACCAATGGAGAGGAACCAAGCAATTTGGAAGACAACTTTCCTGATACTCAACTCTTTTCATTGTAGATTGTTGATGAATATTTTGCTGACATTATTGAGTTTTTGAGTACGTGAGTTTCCCCAAAAGAGTTCAATACTGCGTAGAAGAACTTGGTAGTTATAACTACAGACTATTCATCGATTGTGGGACACTTATATAATCTTGGAGCAGATAACATACTAAGAAGTTGTGTGATGGAACATGAACACCCTCTCATTTTAATAGAAGCATGTGAAGGAATCGTTGGAGGAAATTATGCATGAAAGGCTATTGGGAAGAATGTATTGCACACAGGATTATGGTGGCCAACAATTCATAAAGATGCAAAGGAGTACTGTCAGAATTGTGATGTCTGTCAAAGGGTTGGAAAACCATCCATGAGGGATAATATGCCATTAAAACCTCAGGTAACTTTGAAGTTGTTTGATAAATGGGCAGTATATTTCGTAGGACCAATTAATCCACCAACCAAAAGATCAGGAGCAAGATATATAATTACAACGACATAATACTTAACTAGATAGCCTGAGGCAATAGCAGTGAAATATTTCAGCGTGAAGACTACATCGCACTTCTTATTTGAGAAGGTATTCACAAGATGTAGATGCCCCAGAATACTAATGAGTGATCAGGGGACTCATTTTATCTATAGTACAATCCATGCAATGCTTAAAGAATTTGAGATACAACATTAGAAGATCACTCCATATCATCCTCAAGCTAATGGAACAGTGGAAGAATTTAACAAGATATTAGAGAATTCCTTGACCAAGATATGTAATGTAAACGAAGATGACTAGGATTTGAAGGTACCGGCAATGTTATGGGACTATAGAACTACATGCACGAAGCTAACAAGGCAAACACCTTTCATGTTGGTGTATGGACAAGAAGCAGTAGCTCCCTTGGAGTATTTAATACCTAGTCTACACATTGCAACCATTACAAACATGACAGAAAGAGGCACAATTCAGGAAAGACTAGCTCAACTCATGGAGTTAGAAGAAGACAGAATTATCGTTGGTTTCCATCAGGAGGTACAGAAATCAAAGGACAAATCCTGGCATGACATACATATTAAGAATAAGAACTTCAAGGAAGGAGATCTAATTATCCTCTATGAAAGTAAATACTTGCAACACCCAGGGAAGTTCATAATGCATTGGCTACAAAAATATGAGATAAAGTCTGTCACAGATGGAGGTGTTGTACAACTGTAGGATTTATCAAGCAAGAAAATTCAAGGACTGGTGAATGGTAGTCAACTGAAAAAATATAGGGACAGTCAACCCACTAATCCTCAGTAATTGTCAGGCATAAGTTAGACTTGTACATATTGCATATAGTAGGAGTTAAAAGAAGAAAAATAAGAAAAAAGTGGAAAAGCAGAAAAAGCCAATAGAAGTAGGTAGATGTATAAGTAGTAGACAGACAGTTGGAAGATACAGTGCGCAACAAAAGCTAGAAAGAGGCATGACAAAATTCAAGACACTGCACAATAGAAAAAGTGAACGTAGTGTGACGAAACGTGAAGTGATCGGAAAAAGAAAAAAGGCGATAAACGAAAAAATGGGATATGACAGAGCATTTATGGCATGCCTTATAAAAGAAGGAAACTTGCAAAGTAAGCCTCATTGTGACTTGGAGCGAACAAGAGCTAAGGAGAGAGAGTCGAGCAAACACACAAAGAGACTAGGTATCCCCGAAGTTCTTAGCAACGATTTAGAGCAGTAGGGTCAAGAATTTGCAGTATGGAGCCACCAAAGGTTGGAGCAACTGGACAAATGTCAAGAAGAACCCACATCAACACAAGATTGTCGCAGGAGCAAGTACCAGAAGTGGAAAACCCTAACCAACAAGTAGGAGTTGTAGACATAGACGTGATTCCATCACATGAACCAATTAGCCCAACACGTGTCGAAGAACATGAGCTTGTCGTTGAGCAGATGGATGTGGATCCAAGCGCTAAAGAGAAAAACCCCACTAAAACACAGAACCCTACACAAGAATTGGTTTTGGGAGCGCCATCGCAGACAAATGGGGAAAATGACGAAAGAACCAAATCAAACGAGCCTAGGGTAGAGGATGAACCAATACATAAACTTGTCGCAGAGACAACGCCACAAACAGAGGAACATGCACAGGTAAAAGATGTTACAAGTGAACCAGAATCAAACGAAGAATCATAAGAGGATGTGCACTAGGAATCAGGGCCATCCACTGTGGCAAAACGAGAAATGGGAAGAAGACGATGCATAGGTCGTCGCGCAAACAAGAAGAAATCACAATAGCACTATCGTGCATACCAAAAGGAGTGACAATCCTTCCCAAAATTTTAGGAAGCTTAGAAAAACTGATGTATGCAGATCTTGACATAGCGGACAGAGATAAATTCCCGGAATTTGAGTCACAGGTATATATGGAAAGCAAAGGGGTAAGTTCATCTGGAGTTCCAATACTTGAACCAAACCAGTGGATAACAGGCTTATACGACACAAGGATAATGAATTTATTAGAGATCCTTCATTTTGGACACGGCAAGGATGTGAATAATTGTGTCAAACAATTGTTGGCATTAGTACATGGGGGAATTATGTGGCTAGATAGGCTAGTATCAATCGATGTTGATCTGATTGCAAAAATAACCGGTCTGCCCATAGATGGTAAGCATGAGCAATATTTGGATGGTAAAACTAAGAAGAAGACCTTAGCAGAGGAGATGAAGAAGACATATGTAACAGTGAGAGGGTCCAAGGGAATTATAATCAACAAGATCAGTGAACCTGTGACAAGGCTGGAAACGAAGTTAATGGCATGAAAATTGCTAAGGAAGTGTCGCAAGGAAGAGGCACCAGCAAGGGTGATAGCAGCAGTCGCGCAATGCGCAAAGGGGACTTTACTTAGTTGGAGTCCATATTTATTAAACTTATTTTTAGATGATTGTCAAGATGCTTAAGACTTGGGCACAAAGTTCCACTATTTGTGGCTACTCATACTTATCGCATTGGTAGGATGGAGACACCCCAAATACAATGCATTTTGTTATAGGATCGAAAAGTGCACTGCAACACAATATGCAACATTGTGGCATACATCAGTCGCAAAACAAAGGAAGGCCAACTCCAGTGTATTTGCGATGTACTTTGAGGAAATACAAAGGTGGCAGAAACATAGAGGATACCACCC
This sequence comes from Picea engelmannii, assembly GCA_009831015.1. NCBI lineage: Eukaryota > Viridiplantae > Streptophyta > Pinopsida > Pinales > Pinaceae > Picea > Picea engelmannii. Next base: position 754,988 of record ML777732.1, read on the forward strand.
GAAGTGGTGGAAGAACACAAGGATATATCAAATTTTCAGGTATCAAGGCACAATGTATGGATTCGGGCCAAAAGGGACCCAAAGAAGAATTGGTTGCAGATGAGATACTACGTCACTAGAGAGAAATTCCAATGGACCATGAAAGACTGGCCAGATGAGTGGAGAGTACCAATGACATCAAAGAAGGGGCAAAAAGGAAAACATCTAGTAGAAGTTGGCACATCGCAGAAAATGAACAGTCCAACAACAAACACCGGGAAGGTTACAGAGCATGCAAAGGATGTTGGAGGGAGTACGAATGTTAAGAAACCAAGACAACAAATTAACATTCAAAATCCATCCGCACAAGAGAAGGATCGTGCCGAAGTGACCAACAGAGGAGCACAACAAAAGAAGATTAATGGAAGCACACCGAAGGAAAAAATGTTACCATGTAGGAGGAACAAGGAGGAGGAGATATCCCAGACATAGAAGTACCCACAACTTCAATGCAAATCGAAACTCTTCCAAAGACGAGGACCGTGCTGCAAGCAGCAGGACAGAGGAAAAAGATGAAGGCGCACAAAGATGTCACGGGATTTACAATTACAGAAGATGATGCGGAGATGGTGGCAAGAAAAGTACAAAACCGCATAGCAAAGTCGTGAGACGACATGGACAAGAAAAGAGAGGAGATCATAAAGAAACTATCAGGAGTTAAGGAAACTTTGGCAAAATTGCAACTGAGCGCAGTACAACAGAAGGAGAAGGTGCATCCACAACAGAATACTCAAGAAGATACAATCCCTCGGCAGGAGACAATCCAAATTATAGCATCAGGAAGTGAGAATTTGTTTATCACTTAGAATATATTGCAGATGAATGAAGAGACAGCTCATAAACAGCTGAAAGATATTTCTTACTTGGACTTGGCTTTGGCCAAGATCCCCACGAAAGCATTGTACAAACTGTAAGTTAGCTTCGCATAGGAAATGCAATCTAGAGCACATGCAGATGCGACGAAGTTACAAACAACCAAGGACATAAACGATACGTTGAAGATAACTCTCAATGAAGTGCGGGTTGAGAAGGACAAGGAAAAACAACGCATTATCCAGATAGAGGAGCGCATAGAAGAAGTCTTCAAGTCAATTCTAGACAATGCACAAGAAGGAGCAAACTTACAGACATAGGAGAAAATTGGGAAGATCGGGCAAGCAATGGAAAACTATAAGAGTCACATAACAAACTTGATGACAATATTGAGCCCAAGCACGCCACCGGAAATAAGGTCACAGAGAGAGAAGGAAGTTGCAGGACACATCGAGAACATGGCGCAAAGTATTAAGGACATTACAGAGTTATATGATAACAGTGCGCAACTATGGAAAAGTATACAAGAGGATGAAAAGTTGCAGGCATTGGAACAAAAGGAAGAAGGTGTTAACACAATCGCACATGATTTGAAGCAGAAGCAGAAGACCATGAACATTCAGGAGATGTTGAGGACCGTGCGGGAATTAAAGAATCTATAGGAAGAATTAAAGAACGTGCAGACAAATAAGCAGTTGAGGCAGGCTCAGATGGATCCATTACAATAATATGTAGAGAATATTTTGACAGAGATGGATACAACCAAGGGCCAGATAAAAAACCTTAAGTTGGAGGTTGAAGAGATACTGAAGGAACATCTCACTGCACAGACTGTGGATTCTGTTACAGAAAAGAGCGCACGGGTGAAGACTTGTGCTGAAGAGATTTCAAGTCGATTCCAGGAGTTGGAGAAGTCTGTCAAAGAGGCAAACACTGCCTGAGTGGCTCGAAATGAGCCACAAGTAAGTGTTGAGCCACAAGTAAGTGTTGGAGGCCTATTGAAGAAGGTTATTTTGGGAGAAAAGTTCGATGAATAAAGAAGAGTGCAGCAAACGAGGTAGGCAGTTAAGGAATGGAACAAAAGAAGCATTGCACGACATGAAATGAAGAGAAAGCAGTGCGACGGAAGGCAAGCAAAGTAGTGCACCAGAAATTAAGGAAAAGAAGCGCAAAGTCAAAGCAAGGAATGAATGGATCGGAGATCAACCGTGCAAAGGAAGTTATTATGTGGACAAGACTAATCCACTAGGGTTAGGGTTTTGGGTTATGATGTAAGAATTTTTACCCATTTTGGTAGTATAAATAGGCATCGTAAGACATGAGGAGATCACCTATCATCTAGTTTTGGAGAAATTGAGTCTTTGATATGTTTTGAGTTGCAGTTACTAGTTTTGGTTGAGAGCTATGGAGCTCGAAATGTGTTAGTTTTGGAAACTTATGGAGTGTAATTGAGAGTCAGTTCGCAAGCTGTGGAGCTTGGTGCAACACTGGTCATCCTCACGAAGTATCACAAACTTATGATGTAATGTGAACAACGCACTATTTTGATGAAGATGAATAAAGAAGACGGATCTTTGTGGACGTAGCAAAAGGGGGGTGAACCACAGTAAAACATGTGTCATTATGTGGAATTTCTCTCTTTTATATGTTGCAATGTTTATTATGATGAATGAATGAATACATGAATCTGTTAAGAGTAAGTTACAACACACACTGGATATTTTAATGAAGAATGAATATTAGTGAATGACTATGATGGTAGAATGGTAGATTTGATATATCTAAAGTAGAATAGAATGAGTACCTGACATCCCCATGAGCACCATCCCTTCAATGACTGCAAACAACTAGGTCTTGCAGTCATCCATAAGCTATCTCGAGTGAGAATGCGTTGTGCACTTTGTGCGCAATGTAGCCCTCTGGTCTCGAGAAGGGATGGTGGTTTGTAGGGTTTTGTTGGAAACCTAAAGGTAGAACCCGGGTCAGCCCAAGCATCCAACAACAAGGGATGGTGGTTCTGATTCCTTCTCGCTTGTTGTGATTCTTTAAATAAGTAGTTGCACATCAACCATAACTAACATAACCGTTTATTTAATCTTCAGGATCATGATGGGTTAGTTATTTCCTCTAACACACCTTTTATCCATTCTTGAATATAATTGCATACTGTCACTATGGTTATGTCTTATTCAACCCTAAACCCGAACAATGAATCTTCAATTCCTTTCAACGTGGCATGTCGTTGTTGTGCAATAATCGCTTGGTCTTCATTCTCATTCATCAAATTAACTAGCCAGCGTCGAATTTAATCTTTTGGGAATTTCTTGAGGTCATCTAATGTGATTCCCCATGCAACTCTTAGTATACCCATCTTTATTTCCATTTGATCTCTAGCCAATAACATCAAATCCATTATCAATGGAAGACATTAGAGTACCTTCACAATATCAACCACCTTTAGAAAATACAAACTCCCCTTTCCTTCAAGAGTGGCACAGGTGTCGATCAATTGTCGAAGGGTATCTATCTTCCCAAGTCAACCAACATTTATTTGCTTGAGTTTATTTTTATAAGGAAAATCTTTCTTCCACCTTGTAATCTCTTTCATGCTTGATATTATTGCCCTGAAGGTACTCACTACATGTTTATAAAAATGTCCATCATTTTGTAAATCCTTTTGCAAATATTCCTTAAGGGAACAAACCCTTCCTATCATGACACTTGCCTCTATAGAAACCTCCCAAGATTGCAAGATTATTCCAAGTCTTTTATGTATGTTCTCAGCCACATATTTTATGATTCCCTTTAATAGTGTAGAAGCCTTTGTGACTTTGCAGCTTAATCCAATTACTTCTTCAAGAAATTCATCAGGGATTACGGTCAAAGGCTCTACAAATAATGGCCTCTGACTCGGGGAAACCTCGAGATCCTTTATCCTTTTCTTCAATTTTGCATTTTCTAACTCTTGTTTAGTTATTGAGTGAGCCAATGCTTCACCTATGGCCTAATGAAATATGATAACCCCTGAGGGAGACAAACCTTTAACGTTGATCTTGGAGCTCCACTTTCCTGTTACTCTTTTGTCTTTCAGATTGAGTCTCTTAATATGCAGCTTCCTAGATTGTTCATCATATTTAGCATAATACAAAGTCACAGATTGTTCCTAAAAAAAAGTTGGTCCATCCAATCCAACTCCTATCTGAATAGTTTCCTTTCCACTATTTTCCTTGCATCCCATGCGAGCACTTCATTAACCTCATCGAATTCCATATATGTCATATATATTTCCAAAACCCTAAGGTTTTGAGTGTTACTTCCATCCGGATTCGTTTTCCTATTTGGAAAAGGAGTAATTGTATCGGTTATCTGCAATTGATATCGAGGGGGGTCTCTACAATCTCCATTACCTTCACATCCTTCATTATTCTCTCTTTTTTTTGTGTTATCTTCCTTATTTTTCTGAAGGGAACATGAACGCTTATGGGAGTGATGGGCATAACCACCATCAGCACAAGTCATGGATCTTCTCGTCTGTTTTTGTTGTGGTTATTTGGTTTTTTCATGGAGACGGACCTTCTTCACACCAATGTCTGAACTTGCCCATGTATTTGCATCGTCATAAGTGACTTCCTTCTTCTTAGGAGTAGTTTTTCATGTTGTGGCTACCACCTTGGATTTGAAATGTGTATCTTCATTATCGTCAACTCCCTTTGTCATTTCCTCTAGCCTAGTAAAACCGAACCATATCCAATTGAAACCATGTGATTCATGAAAACACCTTCAATATCAAAGCACTTGTGTGCTTCAACATCTTTCATATTGAAGAGATCAAAGAATCTATCCATCTAAGATAGGCTAGATGAACTTTTAACTAAAATATCAGTAATTTTGAAAGACATGGGGATGAATTGTCGCTTCCTCTTTTTATTGAGAACACAGACCACATTCTATATTGTCTACATAGTTTATAAAAAAGAAATGTATCACAAACAAAATGGGGAAGAAGAAACGGTTTCCCTTCAAATCCAAAGAGCCTTATGTATGTGAATTATTCTTCAAATATACCTACTCCCTTAAGTACAAGAAATCCTATGGCTTCTTCTATTGGCTTGACTAGTTCCATCAAGGTGAGCATACTTATGCACTTTCTGACAAAATAATCTTGGATTTTATAGAAATGGAATGGCGCTTTGTGCTTCCATAATATAGGGTACCGGAATTGAGCAGGATCCTCATTGAAATCGACATTGTCCCTTGGGGGCATGCCTTCAAACGTGTTACAATAAATTAAAGAAAGAATAAGGTAAGAGGTCATGAAGAACCTCTTGGTATGAATGATATTTGATAGTGTTGGAGATATCACACTCACCTAGAATTAGTTTCCCATAATTATTTTCCCAAAGTTGATATTACAATGTTGATAACGCTTCCTTAGATGAGAATATTCTCTCTAGAGAATATTCCCCTACAAAATAGGGTGTTCCTCTTTAGTTCATAGTCAGTTACACTCAGTTAGACGAGTGGAAGTCACTCATGCATGGAAACCTCGGTTTTATCACCAACAATTGCATGTGTTTCTCTCACTTCCACACATGTCACTTAGTTAACTCATGATTGCATGGATCGGTTAACTAGGACTAGGTGGCATATTACTTCGTTTTTGTCAATGAGTGTCTAGATATCTCTAGATTGCTACTATGGCGCATTAGTTACTCATCTAGCCTATATCTATTCTAAATTACTAACTCTTTGTGTGTGGAATACGGTTAATAATATTCTCATTCTTTTCTCTCCATTTTTTCTCTCTTCTTACCTTTGCAAGTTGGGTTCGTTCTTTTGCTATCTAGATCTTCTATGTAGGTATTCACCACATTTTACAGATTGTTGGTGGGAAATCTCATTCAATATAATTTAGGCCCAATAAAATATCGCCCCTACTTGTACAAAGTAAAGAAATATATACAAGACATACCCGAGGACATAAGAAATTGAATCCTGACCCACCATGTGTGCAAAAGGCCATGTGAAATTTACCTTTGAAGGTGTTGTTGAGCGTCATAAAGCTCGCTTGGTTGCAAATGGATTTTATCAGCAAGAAGGAATCGACTACATTGAGACTTTTGCCCCTATTGCAAAGATGAACTATGTTCCACTGATTATTTCTCTTGTTGCTCAATTTGGATGGCATATCCATTAGATGGATGTGAAGAGTGTGTTTCTTCATGCTGAACTATCTAAAGAAATTTTCATGGAATAACCTCATGGTTTGTGACAAATTCTAACATGGTTTGTGGTTTGAAGCAACCTCCCAGAGCATGGTATGCTAAGATCGACAGTTTTTTTCTTTGACATGGTTTCAAATGTTGTGAATCCAATCACAACTTATATGCACTCCATCCTAATGGAAACACTTTGATTGTTGTTGTATATCTTGATGACCTTGTCATCACTGGAAATGAGATTGATCTCATTCCTAGATTGAAGAAACAACTTGCTAACTCCTTTGAGAAGACAAATCTTGGTACTCTACATTATGTTTTAGGTCTCCAAGTATTACCATTGTTTGATGGGTTCTCATTTGTCAATCTAAATATGTAATGGATATTTTGACATGTTTTAAGATGGAATATTGTAAGCCTTGTACTACTCCTTTTCAATCTAGATTAAAGATAAACAAAAAATTTCAAACTCCCATAGTCGATGCTACACTCTATCAACAATTGGTCGACAGTCTCATTTATCTTACTCACAGTCAACCTGACATTTCCTTTGTTGTTAGTGGCGTTTTCGGTTTATGCAGGAGCACAAAGAAAGACATTGGAAATAAGTTAAAGGAATTGTCTGCTATCTCAAAGGTACCACTCATTTTGTATCAAGTATTGTCGAAGTTCATATTCGATGGTCGACTTCACCGACTCCTACTGGGCTGGCGACATTGATGATCGAAAGTCCACTTTTGGCTATGTGTTTCTCTTAAGCATTAGACCATTGGTTTGGTTGTGAAAGAAACATAATGTAGTGATACATATGGATTTCGGTGGCCTCCCACCTATTCCAACTGGCTCATTTTGGTAGTTTTCTAGTTCGACAGTGTTTTCCTAGTTTTCGAGTCCATGACTTCCAAGGTCGTTTTGAGGCCCTAAACAATGTTTTTAGGGCTTGCCACAATCATCATGTCTTAGGATCGCCATGGGAAACATGTGTAGTCCTTGGATAGACCTTTCCAACAGGCTATCCTACGCCTAAAACGCAGATCGCATGCAAAAGTTACAACCCCGGGAAGTTGATGTACTAATTTACCCAAATGGGGCCCACGTGACTTTTGGCACTTCATCTCCTAGGGTTAGGTTTTTGGATGTCTGGGGTTTTTGACATTCCTGTTTATTGTAAAAAAACCTTGAGAGCCTCATTGAAATGATCTTTTGTCGACTGAGCACAGTGGTCACATCTCTTCTCAGAGATAAGCCACCACCATTTTAGCAAGCTTGTTTTCCGTTGCATTTTACAGTTTCAGCTTATTTCCTTATTGAATAGAAACCAATCTTATTATATATATGTTATTTTGTGTTAAGCATCTTTTGATAACAATATTTTTTCATTTCATTCTTCTCATAAAATCTGTATCAGTGGTATCATAGCGGTATGCTCCTTGTCGTTCTTAATGCATGTCCCTAACAAGGTCAGGGTACAAAGAATTGGGTCTCGAGCTTGTTTATCTTGAGAACAAAATCTCTCGCATGCCCAAGAGACCTCTCATGACGGGAGAAAAGAAAGACGACGGGACAGGAGATCCCTTCAAAATGTTTCTCGAGGAAGCCCTCGTGCAACAACGGAATGAGATGATGGATAGTTTTGCGCAAATCCTTCAGCGGTTCCCAACAGGCGACACATCTTGCTCAAATGGAGGCGTCGCCCCTTTCAAGGTACAAATCAACTTTGATATTCTTATATTTGAAAGTCAGATAGACGCAGATGTTGTAGACAAATGGTTGAATCTTCTAGAAGGTTATTTCTATGTCCATAACTTCTCGAATAGAGAAACAATTACTTTTGCGGTCTTCAAAGGCGTTCCCCATGTCAAAGATTGGTGGGAAACTTTCTCTGAGCAGAAGGAAACAGAGGAAATCTCATTATTTACAGTCGTTATCACCTGGGATTCCTTCAGGGATGATATTAAGGAACAATACTAGCATGTTGGAAGTTATGACGACCTGTATACCAAATGGACCACATTGCGGCAGAAAAGAGACCAAGCAATGCCCGAGTTCACAAATATCTTCCATACCTTGCGCACCAAGCTAGGTATCAAAGATTATGAGTGACATATGGTGCTCAACTATCGTGGCGGTCTGCATAGATACATTCAGGCCGAAATGGAGTTTCTGGACATCTCATCCTTGGGCGCGGCCTGTCAATATGCTGTCAAAATTGAGAAGAAGCTCAAACAAAAGACGCGGCAATTTGGGCTTGGGAACCCCTCACAGCAAAAGCCCGGAAAGGGCGGCCCCAACCCGCAGAACAAAGGATAGAGAAAAGACAGACTGCCTCGGGAAAACCAGTCCAGGCCATAAGCAAAGAGGGACACTGAAAAGACAAAGAACGATATCGGGAAGTGGTGCGACTTGCATAAGAGCCTCTGGCATAACGCTAATGGTTGCCGCTCAAAGCAATCGTTGGTCGCTAAGGTGAAAGCCTCTAAATCAGATGCAGGTTCTGACTCTGAGCCAAACTAGAAAGGGGGTGACAGATCATTGATGCAGAACCCAGTGCTACCGTTGCTACCACCAAGCTCCATCCCAGTTTACTTGACGAGCCATAAGAAGGTGAGCGCCTTTTTCATTCACAAATTTGGTTGAAGGGTACCCCGCTGCACTTCATCGTTGATAGCGGTAGCCAAAAGAACCTCACCTCAGCAAAGGTTGTCAAGCGACTTGACCTACTGACAACACCGCACCTGCAGCCCTACAACATCGGATGGCTCTGCCAAGGAAGCGACATCTGCGTTAGCCGACAATGTCGCTTGTCATATGGCATCAAGCCCTTCAAAGACAAGGTATTGTGTGATGTTTCCCCTCTCGAAGTTTGTAATGTTCTTTTGGGCCAACCATATTTATGGAAAACCATGTTGTATATGAGTCTAGGCCTCGCAGTGTTATTATTACTTTAAACAATAAATTGTACAGGATACCAGAGGTAGTCCAACCTAGTGTTATTTTCTTGATCTCTACCAAGCAATGCAGGAAGGTCCACTCTCAGACGGGGAAGTTTGTCTTCTTCGTGATTCGCTCTCGGAATGAGCAAAATATCGCAACCACATCCAGGGTCTCCGCGGCCGACCTCTCCACACAGCAGAAGCAAGTGGATAAGGTCGTGGAAGCATAATTGGATATCTTCTCTTCACCTACCGAGGTACCTCCGCACTGTCAGGTCAAGCACCCCATCGATCTGACCCCCGACGCACCGTTGCCCAATGATCTAGTCTACCGCCACTTTTTGTTAGAGAATGAGGAGATCAAGTGGTAGATCGAAGAACTGCTCCACAAGCGGCACATCTATCCCATCTCATCACCTTGCAGGAGCCCAAACGTGCTAGTACAAAACAAAGATGGAACCAAACGACTCTACATTGATTATCGAACCCTTAATAAAATCACAGTCAGAAACCCGTACCCAATTCCCCGAATCGACGACCTCCTTGATCAACCCACAGGGGTCAAATACTTCAGTAAGATTGATATGAAGTCTAACTACCACCAGGTCCTGATAGAACAAAAACATGTATGGAAGACCACCTTCAAGTCAAAGGAAGGTCTTTTCGAATGGTTGGTCATGCCCTTTGGCTTGACAAATGCTCTAGCCACTTTCATGAGGATGATGGACGATATCCTGCGACCATTCACCAATACTTTTGTAGTGGTGTATATGGATGACATTCTCATTTACAACAAGACTTGGGAAGAACACATATTCAACAGGTTTTGCACATCTTGCGGCAGCACAAGCTATACACCAACTTGGAAAAATGCTCCTTCGGCATGGACAGGGTCCATTACTTTTGCTACATCATTGATCAACATGGTCTACATGTGGATCCAGCCAAGATCCAAGTCATCCGTGACTGGTCAGCCCCAACCACACTCACTGAGCCTCAAAGCTTCTTGAGCCTTGCCAATTTCTACTGCAGGTTCATGTTGGGATTCTCCTATATTGCATGGGTCCTCAGCCAAGTAACCAGGAGTGGTGGTAAGGCGAAGTTTGTGTGGGGCCATTCCCAACAACAAGTGTTCTATGATTTGAAGCAACGCTTGTGCTTAGCCCTAGTACTTTCACTACCAGACCTGCAGCATCCCTTTGAGATCGATAAAGATGCTACAAACTATGTTCTGGGCATCGTTCTCACTCAGCACGACCACCCCGTCGCCTATCATAGTGAGACACTATCAGATGTTGTCCGTAAGTACCCTACTTATGACAAAGAAATGTACTCCATTGTCAAAGCCTGTTACCAATGGAGATATTACATTCTTGGGAAGGATACAGTCATCCACATTGATCATAAGCCACTGCAGTTCATGCAGAGACAAGGAAAATTGCAAAATGAATGCCATCAAAAGTGGTCAACATACTTGCAACAATTCCACCTCAACATCAAGTATAAAACAGAAAGCACCAACCACGTCACTGATTGCCTCAGGATACCGCCAGTCACGACACTCACCACGGTGTTAGACTCTTGTGGCGATGAGACCTCTGGATGGCCCTAACTCTATGAGACAGACCTGAACTTCACCACCACCTACCAAATGTTGGGCCCAAACGTTGTTGTCGCTAATTTCCATCTTCAGGATGGGTTGCTATGTCGTCTGGTCCATATTTGCATTCCATCAAGCGAGCTAGCGACGTTGATCTGGGAACCCCCCTACAGTGGGGTGGCAGGACACTTTGATGTCGAAAAGACAATGGCAATGCTGCAAAAACATTTGTACTGGTCGAAACTTCGACAGAAGGTCAGCAAGTATATCAGGTCATGTATTGCCTGAGTTATTGCCAAACCGACCACTAAGAATTAGGGCATGTACACCCCTCTTCCTACTCCCGACAAGCCATGGAAATCCATCTACATGGACTACATGTCAGGCCTCCCGTCCACCAAGAGGGGAAGTGACTGTGTTTTTGTGGTTGTTGATCACTTTTCTAAGATTGTGATTCTGGCCGCCTGCAAGAAGAGCATCACAGTAGAGGCCACTGCCAAGATCTTCTTTGAACGAGTCTAGGTACATTTTGGAATCCCACAAACCATTGTCTTAGATCAAGACAGTCGATTTCTCAACACATTTTGGTCGAGCCTCTAGTCACTGCTAGACACCAAGCTCATTAAATCCATGGTCGTCCACCCCCAGACAGATGGCCAAAACGAGGTCATAAATCAGATGATCGTGCATATCCTGCACATGTATAATTCCAAGCACCCTCGCACATGGGATGAGAGTCTTCCCTATGTCCAATATAACTACAATCGAACACTGCATAGCTCAACTGGCCACAACACCTTTCAGGTGGGGTTGGGATTCCAAGCATTGGGTCCCATAGATGTTGCACTACCCCTTGCGGTCACCTCGATCGAATCATCTCCTGCTCCAACTAAAGTTGGCAAAGCCACCCTATTCATTGAGAGGATCCAGCACATCCACCAATAGGTTCGAGATATCCTATAGAAGCCCAATGACAAGTACAAGCAGCACCATGATCAACATCGGGTGCCACATAAGTTTCAGGTGGGAGACAAAGTTTGGTTACATTTGCAGAATGAACGCCTTACCAGACCCCATCGGAAGCTTCGCCCACTCCATTATGGGTTGTACACCATCACCAAGGATGTGGGGGATAATGTTTTTGAGCTCAACATTCCTCCTTTCCTTAGCCTGCACCCAGTGTTCAATGTGGATCTTCGTCGACCTTATTTCCCCCCATTATTGGACACCTCAGAGATAGCAGAACAACTGACACCAACAAAGCTCAACCCTGACTCCATACAACAGGAATCCAGTGATCAGATTGGAACAAACAGGTCAAGGGCACTCACCAACAAAGGATCCAACTTTATCGAGTTGTCAAAGAAGGGAAGCTCCTGCACCAACGCAAGTGGCTCACCCGGGGCCAAATTCAACAAAAAGTTCATCATCTAATGGGGGAACTCAACGCAATGGAGACCATTGCTTCCTAAGGGGGAAGGATTGATACAAATGAATGTTGGTGTCCTCCTACCTATTCCGA
>ML777732.1:777440-817284 GCA_009831015.1 Picea engelmannii
GATGATGTTTGTTTTGATTGGAAGACTGTGGAAAACTAGTTCTCTTATGTTTTCCAAGTATGCAAGACTCACATGGGGGAATTTTCTCTTTAAATATAGGAAGACCTTTGACCATGGAGTTCTTCTGAAGAAGACTTAGACTCTGAAATGGTAGATGTCAAAATCTTGTATGCCAAACCATTGTTTCATTCAGGGTTGATGCACTCTGTGCATATGGTTGAATCAAATTTGCAGTTCTAAGGGTAAGGGGAAACATCCTATTGTGAGTAATGGATTTCATAAATTAATTTTCTGCTTGGGATTTTGTCATATATCTTACAAGATGTTCCCTCAAAAAGTACCTTATAGCCATGTTCAATGAGTTGTCCTACACTTAATAAATTATGTTTCAGATCTGGAACATGATAGACATTGTATATGTCTTTCTTTACATTCTGTTTAGTAAGAATAGGAACAGTTCCTTTTCCTTGAACTTTGACTAAGTAATCATTTCCAAGTGTAATATCAGATGAGATTGAAGAATCAATGCATGAAAGTAAATCTTTGTTACCTGTCATGTGATTGCTGCATCCACTGTCCAGCAACCAGAGATCTTTAGGTTGTTCTTCAGTCTTGTGGCATGAGAGAAACATACCTCTTGAGTTTTCTCCCGTGTGATTTGACACATGTGCTCTGCCTGAGAGCTGATCTACTTGCTTCTTCCTGCATTCAGATTCATAGTGCCCATACTTTTTGCAGTAATAGCATTGTATACTTGATTTCTCATTTGATCTTCTCCCTCTGCCTCTTTGAGGCTGGAAATTCTGATGTTGATTTTGTTGTTGTTGCCTTTGACCTTGGAAATTGTGATTCAGATACTGTTGTCTATTGCCTCCACTGGAGTGAGGGTTACTTTGATTGCTCCCTCTTCCTTGGTGACCTCTGCTTCTTCCTCTGCCTCTCCCTCTGCTGAAGGAGAATTGAATTTTGAAAGCATTGGAGATTGACTCATCTATGAGATGTAGTCTAGTCTCATGTGTCACCAGAGAACCAATTAGTTCATCTGTTGAAAAACTTGACAGATCCTTGGATTCAAGGATTGTTGTTACAACCATTTCAAATTTCTTGGGTAAACTTCTGAGAATTTTCTCAACAATTCGTTGATCAGTGATGGTTTCACCAATCAGTCTGATCTGGTTTACGATGCCCATGACTCTGGTTATGAACTGATCCACATTTTTGGACTCTGTCATCCTTAGAGTCTCGAATTGCGTCCTCAAGGTCTGCAGTTTAACTGTTCTGACCCTGTCGTTTCCTTGGTAGGAAGATTTAAGGATGTCTCAGGCCTGTTTTGAAGTACCAACACCTGTGATTTTTGAGAAAATCGAGTCATCCACAGAATTTTGAATCCAGAATTTAGCTTTATTTTCTTTCTTCCTCAGTGTTGCCTGAGCAATTCTCTGCGGATTTGTCATAGCAGAAAGGGCTGCTGGATCTGGTTCCACATATCCAAGATCCACTGGTTCCCAACCTTCTTGTGCTTGCAAGAAGGATTTCATCCGAAGAGCCCAGAACTCATAGTTCTTTCCAAAAAGAATCGGACCCTGTGTTGGTCCTAAATTGCTAGACGCCGCCATCTTTTAAGGAATTCAGCAAAAACAAAAACAAATTCGTACTTACCTGTCTCCTGCGTGTAATTTGCAGTGATTTCAGAACTCCGTTGGACGAGACTTTTGAACTCTCCAACTTCCGGTTGTCGAAACGTCAATTGCCGATGGGAGCTTATCGACCTTGAATTTGGCCTTAGTCACCGTGCAATGTGACCACGCGCCTTGATGTTAAAGCACTACGGGCTTTTCTGGTTCTTTGTCGTTCAATTTGCCGAAATGCGAAATTTGCCTTTGGACAAATCAACGGTCCAGATCTGTTGATGATCTGACGGTCCAGATCTTATGACCAGAACTCATAAGACCCCAGTCAAACCTCTTATCGGGATTCGGGGTTTCGAGAGTCGAAATGTATTGGACCTCTTGTCCACGGAATCCCCGATTTCCCGATTCTCGATTTCACGATGGATGACCTTTCCTTTCGGAAAATTTCCCGATTCCTCGTTTTGACGAGATGACGTCAGTTGGGGCCCACAACGGAGCTTTCCTCCTGTTGGGATTTCGGACTTCGGAGTTCTGAAATGCTCGTGCTTCTTGTCCTCAGGATTCGCGATTTGTCGAATCCCGATGTGCCGATAGACTCTCCTCTTTTGGGACTTTTCCAAGTCCTTGGATTTACGCCACACGTCCCCTCAAGATGGACGGTCCGCGTCGTTTCGCGATTTCGCGACTTGCAACGCCAAAGTTTCTGTCAACTTGAGAACTCTGGTTGCCGAGATGCCGACGGTTTCCTCGATGTCCGCCACGTGTCCAAACAAATGGACGGTTGTGATCTTATCGCTATTTTGTGAATCGCAATTTCGCGACTTTCGTCGTGGAGTGTCTTTCGTCAACAAGACCTCCGATATCCCGAACTCCAAAATGCCGATGGAGTGATGGCTTGGATCTGCTGCCACCTGTCCTCTGAGATGGACGGCTCACAATCCTCTCGGGATTTCGCATATCGGAGTTTTGGAGACCAGTCTCCTTTGCTCGTCCAACTCCCGATCCCCGATTTTGCGATGGGATAAGATCGACGACTCACGATCTTTCGCAATCCAACGGTCCAGAATGACCCGGAATTTTGCGATTCGCGAATTCTCACAGCAGTCTTCTGACCTTTACACCTTGCGAGTCAGTGAAATGCCGAGATCTCTCCATGTGTCTCTTGATGGACGGTCCAGATGATGTCGAGATTTCGCGACTTCACAAGTCGAAATTTCTCCAGTGCGCTCCAAAGGACTAAACCTCGTGCACCTTCTCGCTGATCCAACGGTTGTCGGTCCTCTGCGCAAGATCTAATGGCTGAAATTCTTTTGTCTTTTCCGTGCTTTCCTCGTCCCTTCTGAACTGGTTTCCCGCTCTGGATCCGTTCGCAGGACGAATCTTACGGCCTCAATGGTTGTTCTTTGAACATGTGAATCTTTGATGATTCTTGAAAATTACAAGAATCTTTAAAGTTTCTTCTTCTGCACTCTCTTCGTCCTCGATCTTTCGAGCGTTGTACGCTCTGCTTCGTCGCGTGAGCTTCTTACGGCGATCTTCCTCGTGGAAGTTTCCTACAAGGATCTTTTGAGAGTATAGCGGACAACTCTCCAAGCCTTGTGAAAAAGTTTGTGTCGCGTGCTCTCAAGATCCGTGAAGCTCTGCGTTATTTGAGGATCGTGTTGCTCTCCAGCCTGTGTGAAGAAGCTTACAACTAAAGCTCTGATACCATGATAAATTCTTAAGCAAGAAATGCAACGAGAAAGAATAGAATAGTATATTAGAATGTATGAAGAAGAGAAGTACAATGAGAAGTAAGTCTGAAGAAGTACTGAAGAGATACAATGCAATGGGAGATGGCTGAGCTAAATAGGCTCAAGCAAATCAAGAATAGAAAGTACAGCTGGCCAGGACAGCTACCAGTGTACAGACTGTTGAGGTTACATTATATTTAACACCTCTCAGGGGCTCAGCTAAACCAGTCCCCTCTTGGACTCTCTGCCTAGAAAAATGTACCACAACAGTCTGAATCTCCTACGATAAATGCGTCCTGAATGGAAAATCGTGCTCGTACGAACAAGACGCGTTGAATCCTCCTAAGCGATGGTAGAAATGGGTTTTAATAAGAGTTTGTGGGGCGGACTTAACAAATTCCCCCTCATGGTTTGTTGGCAAGTGCATGTAATATTAGGGGGTGAGACACGGGGTCAAACCCGCAGGCTCCCCCTTTAGCTATTTGTTACAACCATATCGTTAAAATATAGTTTTAAACTATATTTAAATATAATTTCAACTATATTATAATTTCAACACTATATATCACTGCCCACCAACGTTTGTTGGTTAGCTACCAACCGTCGAGTCCAGCGTCGATCGGTCCAGTGGCTATTTAATTATTTTTTTTCGACTTTAGCCCTCATTGGGAATCCAAGGGGTGCCAAGTGGATCCTTGTGATTGGGCCTCGTGGCGCCTCCATATTGGTTGGTCAACGTCCCCATCAATTGTTGTGTGTCTGCCACGTCAGAACCACCTATCACCCAATCATCATGCTGAAGTAGGTTGTCGTACTGCCACGTGGCACCTTTTTATTGGCTGAAGTGGGGTCCAAAATTGCCAAATCAACATGACACGTGGCAACCTCTCATGTTGCCACATCAACATGCTGACATCAACATGACATCATGGTATTGTCAACATTTCATAGTGAGCTCCTGACGTTACTATGTACGATGTTGATGTCATCCTGTTGACTTTGACTAAGTTGACTGAAAATTTGACCGTCCATAACTTTGTGATCCAGACTCTATTTGAGGTGTTGTTTACGTCGTTGGATAGCTCTCGACAATCTCTTCGACTTGGTTTCGTTTTCATTGAGATTGGAGGACTTTGAATTTTGTCCTTTTAAATCCTCCTGGATCATTCCTCCCCACTAAGAAGCTTTTGGACCACCAAAATCCTTATCAATCAACAGATAGTTCATGGAATTTCTCTCTCACTTTTACCTTCTCGATCTACCGTGCTTTGCTTGGATGTGTTCCTTTAAGGCCCACTCGAAGATATTCAACATCACCCCTGCATGAAGTCCTTGTCCTTCTTTCCATGATGACACCTTCCTTCAACTCGTCCAAGTACTAAGGAGAAAATTCATCCACTGAAGGTACTGAAACACTCTCCCTTTGATCCATGATCATTGGAGGCTCATAAAGTTTCAGGTTCTCTACATTCACAACTGAGTATATATGCATGTATGGTGGTAGATCTAGGCAGAAAGCAGTTGTGCCAATCTTCTCTAAGATGGTGAAGGGTCCATATCAGATGGGCTTGAGCTTCTTTCCTTCACCCTTCAACCTATCTTTGTTGATGTGAATCCATACTTGATCACCTGCCTAGAATTGATGATCTACCTGGTGCTTATCATGCCCTGCCTTATACTAGGCTTGACTCTTTTCCAATTGTTCCTCGACTTTCTGGTGTACCAGTTGAATCCTCTAGATGAACTTGTGGGCTTTGTCTTTGTCTCTTTGTTCATTTGAATCGACATCTTTCCCAAATGTAAAGTCCAAGGGAGTCTTAGGTAGATACCCAAAACATGTCTCAAATGGTGAACTCTGGGTGGAAGAGTGCAAGGCTCGATTGTATGCATGTTGGACATAATGCAACTGCTCATCCGAAAGTTTAGGATGTTTGTTGCAGTAACCTTGAAGCAAATGAATCGCGGTCCTGTTTACCACCTCTATATGTCCGTCAGTCTGTGGATGGAAAGCAGTACTCCTTTTCAACTTTGTGTTCATGATTTTCCATAAACTTGTCCAAAATTCCCCTAAAAATCGAGAATCTTGATCGAAGATAATGGACGTGGGAAACCCAAAATGAACCTATACATGTTGGAAGAACAAGTGAGCAGCTTGCTCAGTTGTGACCTTCTTTTTACACGGCATCAAGATACACATCTTTCTAAACATATCCACTACCACATACAAGTAGTCATGACCCCTTTTAGACATAGCTAACCCCCCTACAAAATCCATTGAAATGTTCTCCCAAGGATGAGAAGGAACAAGAAGCAGTGTGTACAACCCCAATTTTCTATTAGTGGGATTACAAATGCACAACACACACCCCTTTACTTTCATGGTTACAATTACTTTTATTCGAGGTAAACAAAACCTCTGCAAATGTACTACAATCCTCTCTACCCAAAAATGCCCAAATACAAGAGAAGTGTAAGCTTCTCTAATTACATACACTCTGTCAATGGTAGGAATACAAAGTTTACCCAAATGGTAGATTAGTTTGTCCTGGAAACAAAATATCTTCACCTACAAATTGTGGATTAGCCTCTCACATACACCTTTGAAGACTTCATCAATAGAAATTTGTTCAACATAATCGACATGAGATAAGGAAGCATTCTTCAAAACAATAGATGAGAAACTAGGAGGTCGAAAAAGCATATCTTCTCTCATGGCATCTACACTCATATTGGTCCCAATATTGAATGGCTGGTGTGGATCAGATAGAGCTAGCATTGGATTGGTGCTGATCTTTTCTCCCAAAGTGTTGAAGGCCCTTTATTGTCTGCCTTCCCACTAAAAGACATGTCTCATCTCAAACATTTTATTTTTATGAAAAGGATCAAAAGAATCAAAAGCATTAGGCTTATTAGGGTCTTTTTCTTTTACAATCGTAAGCACAAGGTTTTTGCTAGAATTTATAACTCTATTCATTTTACCTGCACTAATAAGTGATGAGTTAGCTTCCATGCTATGAGCTCTAACAATATATTTGACTCCATCTTTTGTGAGATGGTATTTATTCCTTTCGGAAGAAAATAGTTTTTCTATCATAAAGATAAGGACTCCCTAGTACAATACCACAGATATCCAAAGAAACCACATCCAAATCAACCTCATCCGTCAACTTAGAAGCAATAGCAAACCTCAACCTACATTGTCTGGTAACTTGAAGTTTTGCACTATCAGACACCCAACCAAAAGGGTAAGGTTTTTGGTGAGATCTTGTGGTTAGTTCCAATTTCTTCACAATCTCTTCAGATATCAGGTTAACTTGTGATCACGGATCAAACAAAGTTTCTATTTTTGTGTGCTTTGCCACTGCTCTTATGTTGAATAATTCACTTCTTCTTTTATCATTTCCAAGAGATGGAATTGAAGAACTTGAACTAACATGCAAGGAAACTTTACCTTGTAACCCAACTATTGTGATTCTCTCTTCATCACCTAAATCAGAACCAAGTCTGGTTGCACTGTAGCAATAGTTTTATGCCTCCTTTTGCCACCAAATTTGTTTTCTCTTAACTTTGGATGTAGCTTCCAACAATGCTCATCATGATTCCAATCTTTCTGACAATGAGTGCAGGAGGATTTTCCTTCATCTTTCATTGTTGTAGCTATCCTCTTATCCTTTCCTTTTCCTTTTCCTTTTCCTTTTCCTTTGAAATGGTTTTATGAATGCTTGTGACCTTCTTTTACATTCTTTCCCTTGCTTTCAAGATGCGTTTCTTGCACACACTCCATCTAGATTAGTGGGATTAAACAACAACAATGTGTGACAAATTTAACTGTGAAGTGCACCAATATATTTTATCAAAGTCTCTAGAGAGTCTAAAGGAACATTTAATGAAAGTGTCTTTTTTCTAAACGCTTCTGTGAAACTATGAACATTCAGACCTTTACCCTGTCTCAAATTTTGCCATTCCATAATGGCTTTTTGTACATGACCCAGTGGATAAAATTGTTTTCTTAATGCAAAAGTAAATTCAAACCATGAAAAAAGGAGTTTACCATTATGCCCGCTACATTTCTAAAGTTTACTCTCCCACAATAAAAGGGTTGTACCTTCCAACCGAAGAGAAGCCAATTGGAGCTTCACCTCTTCCTCTTCGATCTGTTGTACACAGCAATAAACCTCTATCTATCTAATCCAATTGTTCAACTTATCTGCATTAGCTTCTCCATTAACCATGGGCAAATTAAATTTGACATATAATTTCAATAATGGTTTTTTCAAAGCATTTTTCTGATGATAATTAGAATGATAAGAATGAGAGGAAGAAGAAGAGCTTGAACTTGAAGACAAAGATAGAGGCTCAAGAGGGTCTCCTCCAATATCCTAGTTCTCTACAACATCATCCTCTACTTTATATTTATGCTTCTTTTCCTTCTTTTACACTCTCTTTTCATAATCTGCAAACAATTTTTCTACCATGTCTGACATCCAGTGGAAAGCCTTGTGAAAATTAGTTTCATACTATGCACGAAGTTCTTCGTCCCCCATTTTCTTTCTTCAAGTTGCACATCCAATATATGGGTTGAAAGTCTCAAGTTTTCCTTCACCCTCTTTGAGCTTGCCTCTAGTACGCATTCACACTCACAATTCAAGTCAAAGAACACTACTTTGATACCAACATGATCTGGGATATTTTATTCGATGACTATAACATGAATTGCATTAAAGAGCATAAACAAAGCTTATGTGCAACACTAATGAAGAAAGCATACACATGAGAAATAACAAGAAGAACAATTGCACAATACTTGATAACGAAGTTCGATCCAACAATGGACTACGTCTCCAATCCCACTTCTCAGTGGAGAGGCCTTTATATTGTCTCGGAAAAAATTGCCAGAAATACATGGCAATACCGCAAATCTAGAAATGCTTTGAAACTCCA
The DNA here is from genome assembly GCA_009831015.1 of Picea engelmannii. Lineage (NCBI taxonomy): Eukaryota > Viridiplantae > Streptophyta > Pinopsida > Pinales > Pinaceae > Picea > Picea engelmannii. The sequence continues at coordinate 785,746 of ML777732.1, forward strand.
ATGCTTGGATCCAAATTCTAACTGCACCAATGGATTCGTGGCGAGAAATCGTGCAAAAATTACTATAAATTCATCAAATTTTGTCACTGACACTTTGAGGCCCCTCTTGGGATCTCTGCCTTGAAAAACATGCCACAACAGTGTAAATCTCATGCAATAAATGTGTCCATGGAAATTCATGTCCGTACGGACATGGCACGTCGAATCCTCTTGAGCGATGGCAGAAATGGGTTTTAATAAAAGTTTGGGGGCCAGACTTAACAAAGTCTCCCTCATGGTTTGTTGGCAAGTGGATGTAATATTAGGGGGGGAGACCTGGGGTCAAACCTGCAGGCTCCCCCTTTGGCTATCCGTTACAACTATATGGTTAAAATATAGTTCTAAACTATACTTAAATATAGTTTAAACTATATTATAGTTTCAACACTATATATAACCGCCTGCCAATGTTTATCGGTTAGCTACCAACCGGTCTAGCCACCGGGTCCAGCACCAGCCAGTCCTGTGGCTATTTAATTTTTTTTTTTTTTCATCTTTATCCCTCATTGGGTATCTGAGAGGTGTCATGTGGCGCCATGTGATTGAGCCTCATGGCACCTCTAGATTAGTTGGTCAACGTCCCCGTCGACTGCCACGTCAATGCCACCTGTCGCCTAGTCATCACGCTAATGTAGGTTGTCGTATTGCCACGTGGCATATGTATGGTGCCACGTGGCATATGTATGGTGCCACGTGCCACCTGTCTCCTATTCATCATGCTGACGTAGGATGTCATACTGCCACATGGCATCTGTATGATGCCACGTGGCACCTTTTTACTGGCTAAAGTGGGATCGAAAATTGCCAAATCAACATGACATGTGGTAGCCTCTCGTACTGCCATGTCATCATGCTGACATCAGCATGACATCAAGTTGTTGTCTGCACTACACAATCAGTTGTTGATGACACCTTATACGATGTTGATGTCAGCCTGTTGACTTTGACTAGGTTGATTGAAACTTTGACTGTCCATAACATTTTCATCTTAACTTCGTTTGAGGTGTCGTTTGCGTCGTTGGAAAGCTCTCGATGAGCTCTTTGACTTGGTGTCATTTTCGTTGAGATTGGAGGACTTTGAATTTTGGCCTTTTAGATCCTCTTGGATCAATATCATATTGAGATATCAAGGTCTAGTAAGCATTGTGATGTTCTGACCACAGTGTGTTTTTCTTAAGTGTTGTAACAATGTCTTTAGACACCACTTTCTGTCTTTGAATTTTTTGTTCCATCTTTGATTATATGCAGTACTATTTTTTATGTTTCATGTTGTGTTTCACCCTCTTCCCCAACAACATGCACATAGAAATAACAAAGAGTAGATTGCTCTAATACCACTGATCCAGATTATATTGAGAACGAAATGAAGACAGGGATATAACAAGGAAACACATAGAGATATTGCAAGAAACACAGTAATACAGTTAAACTCGGATTCAATTAATGATTGTCTGGAATACAAAAGACTGTAAAATGAAAAGCACACAAGCTAGCTAGAATGGTGGCAGTTTATCTCTGAAGAGCGAAATGTGACGGCTACACTCATTCGCAAGAAGTTGATTACAAATAGGCCAAAAAATCCTTTTAACATAAAGCATCAATAAGAAAACCCTAAACATCCAAAAACCAAACCCCAGAAGAGGGAAAGCCAAAAGGTTTGTGGGTCTCGATGTGGTTAGTTGATAAGTCTTTTAACTTCCCAATGGTACAATGTTTGCATATGATCTCTATTTGGGGCGCTCGGTACTTTGTCAGAAAAGTCTAGCCGAGGAGTACACATTCCATTCGGCCTAGCATCTGCCTCCGGCTACATTCTAGGCGTTGTCGCGCCACAAAAACATTGTTTAGGGCCTCAAAACAACACCAGAAGTTTGGGACCTGAATAACCATAGAAAAATTGCCAAGATGTAGAACCATTCTGAATTAGTGAAACAAGTGAATGACCACCAGTATTTACCTAGATCATAATTCCATTTTTTTAATTAACCTTTTCCAAAAAAGTTACATTTTAAGGGAAATAAAGATATTTTTGAATTAATTTCATAAGGGGATAGCATGTAGCTAAGAAGTATTACAATGAACTAGGGAATATCGCCACCTCCATTTTACTAGTGAAATAGGTTTCCATTAAGGACTTGGAATAATTGGATTTAAACATGTATACATATTTGGATATAAAATGATAAATGGCCATGTAGTCCCACCATCTCTTCCTTTCGAGAGTAATGAATATAAAATGATAAATGGCCATTTAGTACCACCATCATCTCTTGCTTTTGAGAATATGTATAATTCCTTTTGAGAATATATATAATTGTAAGTTTTATTATATTAATTAGTATTTTAGAGTTTTCATAAATCACAAAGAAGGTCAAAGAAGTGGCATTAAGGTTAGAAAGTAGGTCCATTGCCACACTTAGCATTATGGTTAGAAATTACAATTGTTGCATACACTTGCCACTAGGTTCAAGAAACCATATTTATTGTGGCATCTAACTTTTTTACGTGGCCATAACAACTTTACTTATTTATATGCAAATATTAATCATACTTTTTTATTATATATAAAAACATAAAATATGAATATAAAATATCGTAAAAATAATATTTAATCAAAAACATATTATCATATCAATATTCTTAATATATAAATATTTATTAAGAGCATGGCTATGACTAGATACCTAATGTATAAGAGCAAGTTAAACAACATGAAAGATAAGAGGCTACCTAAAATTATTTCAAAATCAAGTCATAACCACCATCGACTCAAGCGAGGATGACATAAAGACGCCCGGTCTTGGCTAAACTATTAGGGAATCATGGAAGAAACCATTTTGCAGAATAAATATACTATTAAAAAAACGTCAAAACAAAATTTAAGGAAAAAATGTGGTGTGATAAAGAGTTAGAGGAAAAAAGAAAATTAAGGTATTATAACGATGTAATCAACCCTAATCTAGAAGATCAAAATTATCTATCTGTTTTGCCAAGTGTAAAGAAAAAAAAAAACATTTCTAAGATAAGAACAAATTCTCACGATCTCCATAGTGAAACTGAGAGTTGGTCAATTCCTAAAACGCCTTCGGATGAAAGAGTGTGTCACCTTTGTGACACTAAGAAGGTTGAAGATGAAAAGCACTTTCTCTTAGATTGTCCAGCCTATACGCATATTAGATATCATTTTCAAAATATTGATCACACTACCAACCTTCCTAACCTCTTAACTCAACAAAAGTATGGTGATCTTAGAAAGCTTATCTTAATGTTTTCCGAGCACAGAAACAAAATTCTAAAGAATCATAAGTAATCACTTACCCTCTTAAGATATAATAGACCAATTATGTCGTCGTCGTCGTCGATCATCATCATTATATATATATATATATATATATATATATATATATATATATATATATATATATATNAAATTTTCTCGATTGGTTTTTTATGAACCAATTTCCTAATCTTTTAATTAGAATGATAAATTTTATATTTGATTTATAAATTATTCTTCAATCCAAAATTTTAAAATGAGAAAGAAGAGAATCTTAAGATATGTGTAAATTCATTTTAATTCCAAATCTATAATTTAAACAGTTTACACAGATATAATATTTTAAGATAAAAACATTTCCTTAAAAATTCTAAAGAATCATAAGTAATCACTTACCCTCTTAAGATCTCATAGACCAATTAGATCTTAGTAGACATTCATCATCATCATCATCATCATATATATATATATATAAAATAGGCATGCATATAAATTGTTTAGTTTTCATATCATTCTATAAGTAATATGAATGTTTAAATTTTAATTGGTTTTCTATGAACCAATTTCCTAATCTTTTAATTAGAATGATAAATTTTATATTTGATTTATAAATTATTTTTTAATCCAAAATTTTAAAATGAGAAAGAAGAGAATCTTAAGATATGTGTAAATCCATTTTAATTTTAAATCTATAAAATCTTAAAATGAGAAAGAAGAGAATCTTAAGATATGTGTAAATCCATTTTAATTCTAAATCTATAATGTAAACAGTTTACATATATATAATATTTTAAGATAAAAACATTTCCTGAAATTTCATATTTTAGAAAAAGTTTGCACTTGAAAAAATTTAAAAGCATTTAATTATTTAATGAATCCAAAATTAAAACATATTCATGTTGGTTTATTCATTAAAAAAAATGAGATAATTTGAAATTCTATAATGGATTATTTGACCATCAAATATAATTTATGCATGAACTGCATTTGGATTTTTAATTTGCAAGTGTAGAAATTGAAATTAGAGAATGTCTCTAATGATTTCTCTAATGAAATAAAATATAACCATTATACAAAATGAAATATTATTCATACAGTTTTTATTCATCTAATTTGAAATTGCTAAATTAAAGTAACTAGTCTGAAATTACTATTTCTAAATTGAAGCAACTAGTTTGAAATTACTAAATTGTGAATTGTAAGGTCTCCCACAACACCCACCAAGCACGTGCACTCCTTGGGAAGATTCGACAACGGAATGAATGAAGAGCATAAGCAAGGAAGTGATTGGTTGGGTAAATGATAACAATTGTGTGTGGGTAGGAGCACCTTGGGCACACGATGGTGATCCGCGACATCAAGGGTGTACACACCTTACTTGCCTTAGAACGATTGATGGAGACTTGGGTGGCGTTTAGGCAAGGGAAGGGCAACTTGGGAGCATGCCCAAGGAGTGGACCAGTCTGCCCTCGACAACATGGGCGCACCAAAGAGGTTGGAAGACCCCATCAAAACACCCACAAGGAGTCACGATGATCAACACGAAAAGCGCACAAGGTAAAGGGCACGCACCCAAGGATGGGGTGCGTCGATCCAAGAAAGGAACAATTGATGGGTGCACAAGGCTTGGATGGGCACACAATCAGTTGAGTGTGGGATTGCGACGAGGCATGAAGCATCGAAGAGAGACAACATTTTTCACACTCTTGGAGTCCATATAAGAGCAAGGGGCACACAAACAAAAGAGATAAGTTTCACAAGAATTGGAGATAAGGAGAGCTCTACGATTCTGAGGCAAACAAGGAGGAGCTCCCTCAAGGAGCCAAGTCAGTCCACTCTGGGAGGACTTGTGCTACCTTTAGGAGGAGGATTCGATGGACATAGGTGGGCAAATTTCTCTTGGGTAGATTTTGGTTAAGTCTGAAATGTAGGTATATGGAGGCATGTGTGAGGCAGAACCGAAATCTGTAAACTTTGTGGAAACGAAGAGGCAGAGTCTATGGAAACTAAGAGACAACAAGTCTGCGATTGGAGGCACGTCTGAGGTGCACCGCAGGTGGCAGTGAAGACTGTTGCGACATAGAGACTTATGGTGACAGATCCATTCATGAGTGTATTAGTGAGGTGAGGTGAGTCGTTTGACTCTATCAAAGTTGTAAACCGAGTTGGTAGTGCTCATGTTGTACTTATTCTTCTATAACAAAGATTGAGTCGGTTGTTAGGCACGATTTGTGTCACTCACATTATATTTGAGTTTGTCTTTTGTTTGTTCCATTGTTGTTCTCTTGGCTTCTCATATTCTTGGATGTATGCTTAAAAATGACTAAGTGTTAAAGTAGTTAACAAATGTCTAAATATACAAGAGTTGGACTAGAGTACAAGTGTAACTCATTGGTATCCTAGAATGGAGTATGGGTATGCTCTAGGTGAAGAGCCAAAGTTCGGACGAAGTAACCTTAGTGTTGTCAAGAAGCCAAACGTGAAACCTTGCAGTGTTGCATGCCCTCAAGAGGTGCACAATCACAAAGCATGTTATGGGGACGTGACAGATGGTACCAGAGCGGATTTGTTGCAGATTTTGGAGAAGGGTTGGGAGCTTTTCACCACTATCTCGATGATAGATGGTATCAAATCCGATTCATTGTAGATTTTGGAAAAGGGTTGGGGAGCTCTTCACTAGTATCTCGACGACAGATGGTATCAGAGCATGATTTGAAGGTAGTTTGTTGTGAAGGCGGTTCAATGGGAACATTCGCAAACTTGGTGAACAGTTTGGTGCAGCAAATGTGTTCATCACAGGCTTTGCATCATACTTATGGAAAAGGTTTGGTTGATGATGCAACGGGAAGGTTGGGTTGGGTGCACACCTTGTGCAAACCAAGAGCAGAGTTATGGTGAAACGAAGCACTTGGACAGGGTGGGTGATCGCAGAACTCATCGCAGAGTTCATCACAGAACTTGTTGCACGACTTGTTGCAAAGTCGGTTGGGTTAATCCATGACGAAAGTCAATGTCAGATCTGTTGTGCACACCTTGGAGAGACCAGGGGTAGAGTTTGTTGGAGAACCAAGCACTTGGGAAAGGCATTTGAACACAAGGTTGTTGCACGACTTGTCACAGAGTTGGTTGGGTTGATTCATGACATAAGACAATGTCGAACCTGTTGTACACACCAAGTTGGAGAGACCAGACACGGAGTTCGTTGGAGAACCGAGCACTTGGGCAAGGCGGATGAACGCAGGATCTGTTGCACAAATTGTCACAAAGATAACCAAAGAAGTGATTGTGAAAGGGGAGTAGTTATGGGTTGTAGCGAGGTGAATCACTTAGGTTCATTAGACGACCTGGGGTGACCTAGAGAAGCTTCGCAACAGCAGTTGGTTGGGAATGTTTCCATCATGGTGTCTTCCTGTCATGTATTGTTGAGAACAACGGTTGAGTTGAGTTGGGTTGTTGGATGAGATCGCAACCTTCGAACAAGGTAGCTCTTTGTAGAGTTGTGGTAGTCAGTTAGCAGCGATATGACTTGACAGTCGGGTGGTGAATGCATGGGGCCTTGAAGTGGAAGCATTCAAGGTATGGAGATGGCAAGACATTGGAGACAAGTTTGGTTGATTGCATGCAAATTTTGGACTTAGACGAATTTGGGAAGTGGACGGATGGACTCAACCTGGTATAGCAGTGGATGGTGGTTGAGGTGAGTTCATGCGAAGAGTCGGTTGCTTGGGAACAAATGGCCCAAGACAGCGGGCTTAGAACATGGTTGCAACAAACAATGTCACTGGGAAGTTATGGTTGGCTCGAGCTCTTGCATTTTCCAAGTCTTGCAGTGAATTCTTTGAAGGGAAGATGGATGACTTGGTGGTTCAAGTGCATTATGTTTCCATGGTGAAAACATGAAGACTTGAGGGTGACTCGAGTGGTGAAGATTTGAAGAAGTCTTGCAGCAATTTGGAACACCTTGGTTGGGTGAATGTGCAGAAGAGCTTGGGATGACCTCCCTAGACAAGTCCTATGGTGGACTTAAGCATATTTGGATGCAGTCGTGGAGGTGGCTTGGGGAAGCTACCAAACTCTTTGATGATGTGTGTTGGACAAGTCATTGCGGTGGTGGGAAGTGAAGTCTGTATGTGTCGAGCTGAGAGGATGGGTAAGACACCCTGATACTTGGTGCCTTAGCCAAATTTGTTAAGTTAGGTGGTGACTTGATGAGTGGCAACGACAGTACCAAAGTTTGGATTCTTGCAACGAGTGCAAGGCAGTTTCGTTCCAAGAGACAGATGGAGTTAGCAAGGAAGTTTACCAATAATTGTTGGCAATAAACATGAATGGGTAGAACACAGACCAAGTGACTTGGGTGGTGTTCGCTCACCTTTGGTATGGGACATTAGATGAGGTAGAGCACACCTTGGTGACATGCGGACGATTGTGAGATGACTCAAATATCCGGTCGGGGTCATTGGTTGAGGTTAGTAGAGTATTGGTTCAAACGTGCCTAAGGCATGGAAGTTATTTGAGGTAACTCATTCTAATTGGAGCGTTTTGGACAATTTGTTAGGACGTTTGAGGAGTGTAGGCATGTTGGCCACACTCATTGCAAATGTTGAGTTGCGTTGAGGTGACTTCACAGAAGGGGGCAAGTTGAGGGCTTTCCTTTGTGCGAACGGGAAATTGCAGCATGAAAAGAGTACTTGGACATGAGTGTTTCTCTTGCTTTGGGAAGCATGGTTGAGGGTGAAGCCTTACCATTTTGAGCCATAGAAAAAGAGATGCAACAACATGGTCGAGTGACGAAGTAGTGAGGCAAAGGAAGTCTAGACGTGCAGTTCTTGTAGCAGATTAACTAACTATGCCATGAGGAGAACATTAGAGTCAAGTTGTCGAAGAAGAATTTGTTTCGGGGTGACTTCATAGTGCAGCAAGGTGAGGGGTGACCTTTCCTTGGTATGAGATCATTGTGTAGACAGATCGAGTTGCGGAATGAAGTTGAGTTTCGATGTGCGAGTAGGTTCAAAGTATAACACTTAGACATTGTGGAGGGTCTCCTTGAGGAAGATCGGATGATGGAAGCAACAGTGAGGCAAGGATGGATAATTGCCTTAGTCTTTGGAGTTAGACAGGGTGACGAAGTTGCAACAGAAAAGACTAAGTTTGCGCAAGAGGAAGTGCATTCTCATGAGTTACGTGCGAAGATTAGACTAGCTACCCAATTAGTCCAAGGCATGGGGGACGCCAATGTGTGACAACATGGCATAATTGGTTGAAGTATGGGCGCAGTAGCAAGATCACAAGAGTTCAACATTTAGGCAAAATTTTGAAGTGAAGTGTGCAACAATCGTTGAGCAGCGACGTGATCGGAAGATAGGGCATAGACGCCATGGAAATCGATGGATGTTGTTGGGGACAGAAAAAACTTGGAGTGGGGGAGGATTTGAAGTATCCCATGACACCCACCGGGCGCATGCACTCCTTGGGAAGATTCGGAAACGGAACAGACGAAGAGCATAAGGAAGGAAGCGATTGATTGGGAAAACGAAGACGTTTGGGTGTGGGCAAGAGCACCTTGGGCACATAATGGTGATGTGCGACATCAAGGGGTCACACACCTTACTTTCCTTAGAATGATTGATAGAGACTTGGGCTACGTTTGGGAAAGGGTGGAGCAACTTGGGAGCACGCCGAAGGAGTGGACCTGTCTTCCCTCAACAACATGGGAACATCGGAGAGGTTGGACAACCCCATCGACACACCCATGAGGAGTCAAGACAATTGGCATGAAGAGCACACAAGGCAAAGGGCACGCGCCCAAGGATGGGGCGTGTCGGTCCAATAAACGAACGATTAATGGGCACATTGGGTCAACAGATGGGCGCAGCGATCAATTGAGTGTGGGATCATGAAAGGATGTGATGCACTAAAGAGACACAACATTTCACACAAGTGACTCTTGGAGTCCATATAAGAGCAAGGAATGCACAACCAAAAGAGAATTTTTTTGCAAGAACTTGGAGACAAGGAGAGCTTTGTAATTCTGAGGTAGACGAAGAGGAGGAGCTCCCTCAAGGAGCCAAGTTGCTCCACTCTAGGAGGACTTGTGTTTCCTTGAGGAGGAGGGTTTGATAGACATAGCTGGACAAATTTCTCTTAGACAACTTTTGGCTAAGTCTGAAATGTAGGTCTGTGGAGGCATGTGAGGCAAATCTGAAATCTTGAAGTCTGTGGAAACAAAGAGGCAAAGTCTGCGAAAACGAAGAGACAACAAGTCTGTGGTTGGAGGCACATCTGAGGTGCACCGCAAGTGGCAACAAAGAGGGTTGCGGCAAAGAGTCTTGTGGTGATGGATTTGTTCATGAGTTTCTTGGTGAGGTGAGGTGACTCATTTAACTCTGTTGAAGTTGTAAAACGAGTCGGTAGTGTTGATGTTGTAATTGTTCTTCTATAACAAAGACTTAGCCGAGTGTTAGGAATGATTTGTGTCACCCACACTATATCTAAGTTTTTCTTTCATTTGTTCCATTGTTGTTCTCTTAGTTTCTCATATTCTTGGATGCATGCTTTAAAATGACTAAGTGTTAAAGCAGTTAACGAATGTCTAAGTATACAAGAGTTGCACTAGAGGAGTGTGACTCATCGATAACCTAGAACGGAGTATGGGTATGATCTAGGTGAAGAGGCGTAGTCCAAACGAAGTAACCTTGGTATTGTTAAGCAATCAAGCGTGAAACTTTGCGGCAATAAATGCACAATTGCAAGACACATTGTGGGGACGTGACATGAATCATTATATATTCAAAAAAAAAATTATGAAACACAAAGAAGTTAAGTTTTAGTGATTTATGTATTCTAAAATAAATATATTTATATAAATGTAAATATATTATTGTATTTTGAAATACAAGCATTATGTTAATTTTTTATTTATATTAATGGCACATTAATGTAACTCAAAAATAGGATGTAAAATTTATGACATCTTAATAGGGAAAAGAAGAAATATAATAAGAAAATTATAAAATGAATTTATTAAATAATAAATAATCAAAGAAAACATTTAAGACTAAGGATTGAGATAATTGTATCAAAAGAAGTTAGAAGTTAGGTGTTTATGTATTTTGAGATAAACCGGATTTATGTAAGGTATAGGTATCTATTAAGAAAGAAAATTTATTTGTATATATGATAATGATGTTTACTATTTATAAAACAACTTACATCAAATATTATTTATTTATTTGAACATAATGGAAATGAAAGTATTAATATTCTTATGGTTTTCATAAATTTTAAGATCTTAAAAAATAATTAAATTAGAAAATAAGTTGAAAATGTGTGTTATAGTATCAAGGTAAGAATTGTTAAATAAAAATGATGTTTATCCTCAATTTTTTTTATATCACAAATATTATATATAAAAAGAGATTTTATTTTTTTTAATATTTAAAAATAAAATATTTTTTAAATGCTTTTATGATCAATAAATTTCATACTAAAATAAATATATAATAAATGTATTCCAATTAAAATAAAAATAAAACTAAAATTAAAATAAATTTTTACATAATTTAATATTATCTTAAATTTTATATATAATAAATGTATTCCAATTAAAATAAAAATAAAAATAAAATTAAAATAACTTTTTACATAATTTAATATTATCTTAAATTTTTTAAATATTTAAAAAGAAAATCAACTTTTTAATTCTTTTCTATAATTAAAAAAATAATATTAAAATAAATATATCATAAATCTTTCCCATTAATAAATAAAGTTTCGCAAGGCTTGACATATTTTGGAGCCATGATAAAGTGTTAATTAGAACCCTTTCTATGAGATGTGAATGTATTTTTTGGAGCCAACTCTCGATAAAGTATTAATTAAACCCATTTCTATGAGATGTGGAATATATTTTTATTTATAATTATGAAAACTTATAAAAACCTTCTACGATGTTAAATATAAATTATTTTGTGAGATTTTGTTATATTAGATATAATTTTACTTTATAAAGATGAAGATGTTATGGCATTTTAATAACGACATGTTAATTATGTTTTATGATATTGGAGAATGCTTTTCATTTTTAAGGTTAGAATTCAACTTTCTTATAGTGAATCTATAATTATAATTATAATTATAATTATTAAATAAAATAAAATATATCAAAAATCAATTTTATATATATATATATATATATATATATATATATATATATATATATATATATTACATGAAATAAACAAGAAGGTCTTATATACCAATTTAGTGTGGTTTGGGGATAATTTTAAAAATAGATTATATATTTTTTTTGAATTATTGAATACAATTTTATTTATAATTATCATATCCTGTGATATGAGTAAGAATTAGGTGTGAAAAATATTTTTTCTTAGAATTTTATAAAAAAAAAAATTTAAAATTTTAAAAATAATTTAAAAAAATATTTAAAAATCTATATACTAAAGTAAATGATTGATAAATATTTTAAAAACTGTATATTATTAAATTAAATGATTGATAAAAAGATATTATTAAAATATTTAAGAATTTTAATATTAAATTAAATAGCTAATGTGTAAATAAGATTAGGAAATGGATTTTTTTCAAGATTTTATTATAAATTAAATTCAAGATATGAAATATCATGATCTAAATTTTATATGCAATGGGAAAATGTCTTTAAAATTTTTAAAGAATGTATAATTTAATTATTTAATCAAATGGTATGAAATATGTGATAGAAATGAAATTAAATGAAAATTTGAAATTTTTATGTTATTAAATTATTATTTATAGTCAATTAGATATAACTTGGATGGTTGAGAGGATTGTGTGTTATCTTTCTTACCTATATTCAATCCCATAAATAAATGGCATGTTGTATTCATAATAACTGTAGTGTTGTAATGGCTTAGCCTTGTCTCATTATATGTATTGAAAAATTTCATTACTTCATTATATGTATTGAAAAATTTCATTTGATTCAATTGAATACCAAGAAAACTAATTTTTTTTTAATAATTAATTGAAATTGTTCTATGACTAAAAATAAGATCTTATGGAATCATTTCACTCTCAAATTGCTAATTACTTTTATTTTTTTTATAATCGTTATTGTTCATTAATAATATCTACATGTTACATAAAAGTCTGTCTGCTATATAGAAGTTTGCCATCATCAACGATAAAAAATGATGCCAAGACTTGCACAGTACGTGAGAAGCATTCAAATTTAACGTTTGGGCTAATCTTGATGAATTAGCTTCGGTCAACAATTTAAAACTCGTCATAAAATTGCAATCGTAAGATATACGACTGTAAAATTATGTTAAATAACAGTCCAGACTCAAAATCCAATCTCCAAAATTATATCTACACTATGTTCTCTTAGATTAAATCGCTCGGGACTCGTTTTATGTGTTCTTTTAGATTAAATCGCTCGAAACTCGTTTTATGCGCTGAAACACAACGTTGACGATCAGATCGTGGCTGTTAGGTCCGTTCTTTTAGATCAAATCGCTGGAGACTCGCTTTATGCGTCGAAACTCACCGTTGATGATCAGATAGGTCGCTGCTAGGTCGTTCCTTCTGGGCAACATCGGCGAACTTATCTAAAAGCGTGGAACCAAATAACTCTTTTCCCAGCTAAATGAACCAAATAGCATCAACTAAGATAATAGCAGACAAAATCATAAGAGATTAGTCTAAATGTTTTAATTTTTCTTTATTTTTTTATTTTTAGGTGATTTTTTTGTTTGATTTTATCAGAAATTTTGTGAAGAATGATTGGATTTGTAGATTTGAATGGTTAAATTTGTATAATGAAAATATCCTTAAGTTTTTAATATATTTATGCATTCAGAAATATAATTTAAATAACAAAAAATAATGATTTTATCTAAATTTTGATTACCTAACAAAAACACAATTCCTAACAAACAAACAAAAAACCATTAACCAACAACAATCATACTATGTGTCACTTATCTCTCATTTGAAAACAAAAAAATTAAAGCAATAACACTTCCAGCCAGACTCAAGCCCGAATAAACAGAGATGGACCATTAATAGAAGATTGAGTATGCTGTACAGAATGTTAAATAATAGGAGATTTAAAATCCAATCTTCAATCTACTATAAAATTAAATTATAGGTGTTGTTTAAATATTTGATTTTTTGAATTTTTTCATCAAAATCTTGCAAAACAAATAATCTTGGTGAAATCTACATTTTCTGTTGTTTAAATTGCATTTTTTATTGCATAAATGAATTCAGTACTATTAAAAATATTTATAACACTCAAACTGTATGAGTTCCAACAATTTTTTATGGGATTTCAGTAAAAATTGATTGTATTCCTGTATTATGTTCTTTTTAGATGGGTTAACCATCAGATGGTTAAATTTGAGTAGTTAAGTTTGTATAATGAAAATATCCTTAAATTTTTAATATATTTATGCATTTAAAAATACAATTTAAACAACAAAAAATAAGGATTTTATCTAAATTTACATTACCAAACACAAAACAACTCTTAAAGAAAAAAAAAAAACCTTTAACCAACAACAATGATAATAATAACAACAATGATAATAATACTGTATGTCACTATCTCATTTGAAAACAAAAGAATTAAAGCGATAACACTTACAGCCCGACTCAAGCCCGAATAAACAGAGATGGACCATCACACGAAGATTGATTAATGGGACGCATGTCACAGAATCTGCGTCCAGAGAATTCTTATTGCCCTCTAGTTTCATGCTCACTGAGCATAAAACAAAGGCTCGTCCGAGCATACACAATGGTTCCTAGAAGCCAACCCCTCTCTCTTTTTGTCCTCTCGATCACTATTTCGTCGTCTCCGATTATTGCCACTTGTCACAACAGTGCCACAACGGATCTTCTTTACTGCTTCAACATGGTGCCATGCATAGCAGTATAGTGTCACTGGGAACTCCCACGGTCCCTTACTATATCGCTGCTGCTTACTAAACTGCCGCATGTCTCTAGTTTTTCATGTCACAATTTTCTTGTAGTATTAGTTAAATGGTTTGTTGGAATAGATAATTTCTACTTATCTAATATGTTTGTTAATGTATTGAGAAGTAGAGCTAATCTTTAGGTGAGTTGTGTGATCCTATTCTTAAGAGGTTGTTAGAGAATTAGATTTATGAAATCCTAATTTGGTGTGTGGTTGAGATATTCTCTCAATCTCTCTAATTATCTTTGAAATAAGTTACTAATAACAATATGTACACTCTATATAGTTACTAATGGACAGAAAAGGAAGCAGAGATTACCGCTCTTCTTAGGAGGGTTCGTCGCCATGGCCAATTTCTCCAGCAGCTGGATGAGCTTGGGGGCAATCATCTGGATGAGCTTGAGACTAGGCTGTTTGAGAAAATAGACACTCTGCAAGCCAGGATTCACAAGGTGGAGAATGAGGTGCGTAAGCTATCTGATGGGCAGCATAGGCACCGGGGTGATCAGCTGACGACATCCAAGAAGAAAGAAGGGACTGCTGCTGCCAATTACAGTTATTCGGGTTCTGGTTTTTAGCTTTTAGCTTCTGTTTGGTGTTAATTTTAGAGCAAGACTGTATAAGCCAGATTTTGTCTCTACACGCTTTTAGTTTTTTGGTTTTTGGAAAGATTTGGTTAAGTTTCAGACTTTTAAGATGTAAACTTTTTGTGGCTCAGCCACTGTTTTTTATTATATAAAAAACCTACTCGTTTTTGTTAAAAAAAAAATATATGTACACTCTATATAATATAATAAAGTCTAATATATTGATATTTAAAATAATTAAATATTTGTTAATATCACTCTAATCTCCCATTCTCTCATGGTCATCACCATTTTTAGCCATTATTTAGGGTTTCGTTTTCGTTCATCGACACTAGTTGACAAAGCTCCTCGCCTTGTTTTGGTTGATAAGTTTCACAACCTTATTCGAACTAGGCAGTAAATCCACGGAAACCTCTAAGCACCATGTATACCGGCTCCTCGCCTTGTTTGGGTTGATAAGTTTCACAACGTTATTCGAACTAGGCAGTAAATCCACGGAAACCTCTAAGCACCATGTATACCGGCATGACCGTGAATATTGATATTCTAAATAATGTTCCCTATGTGCATGAGCCTTCTTTACACAATCAAAGTTCCTGGCTGTTAGTGTACATGGTGCCATAAACCCACGGCTATATGCTGCAATGATTTGTGAACAGAAAGATAAGTCTATATTTGTGACCGCTTTATACAAAATACAATTTCCAAATTTTTATTGTTCTCACATAATCTGAACATCTCCTCTAATGTTGGAAATCCCAAGTCTCCTTTCTTTTCTTTAAAGGGGTTTTGAGCGTTCAGTTGTTGTCTGTCTAAGCAAACACCGCAAAAAAATCACGATTAGGAAAGACGATTAGTGCCGTCCGGCGGCGGAAGTCAGCTAGTCCTATTAGTACTCGGATGTCTTGATATTATACTACGCCTCGGCCGCATAAAATCTCATTGCGTATAAATATAAGCAAAAGTGTCTGCCCTCCGCAAAATCCAATTTTCAGCAGCAATCAAAGGAGGAAACAAGCCATTGCAATGTTTAAATAAAATCGTTTACAATAACGGTTAATTTGTCATTCCACACAGTTTCTCCCGATTTGTCTGCCCGATATAGACGCACCACAAGAAATTGGCCCACCCCATAAGCGACGACCTGCCTTGAATAATACCGACCATGGATATTAAAAGTTCAGTATAAAAAGTCTTGTCTCACTATCCCTGAGTCGACTGATTAAATTCATGAATTTTGTTGTTTCCCCCTGACGCATGCATCTCTCTGGGCAGTGTAGGTGGGCCATCCCAATTGAGAGACGTTCATGATAGGTGTAGTTATGTGTCCAACGAGAATGGATTATTGATAAGTATGCTTACGACAGGCCTGACACAAACGTCAGACTTATAGATTGAATTTATATTAAAATACATGAAAATAAGGGAGATGTGATGGAGTTCGCTTTTCGGTACATCGGAGGGCGGGAATAAGATTACGGTCACTGTCCGCATGATGACCCTATTGGAAATAAAGATTTTAAAATGATGGATTTGGGATTTTCTAATATTTCAATTCGCAAATGCGTGATTGACAAGACGCGTGTTGGCAGAGGCCGATTCGCAGGGATTGGCCAATGCCACCGTATAGTCGACAACTGGGGCTTCCATATCAAGTACGAACCTCGCTTTATTGCACCACAACCATAAGGCTGGCCCGAGGTTGACACAAAGGTCCCTGCCTGCCATTACTGTCAACCATGTCAACCTTTTCCACTAAGTCCGATTCCACCGCGCTCGCCCTCTTCTAGATTGCTATGTTATACTAGATTGCTATGTTATAGGTCATACTGTATCAGACTAAAAAGAAACTAAAAAGAAAGAAAGAAGAAAGAATTTTTAATGTTCACAAGGTTAAAAATAGTCTATGGGATAGATTGTTTTTCCATCTGGCTTTTGTATTCGGCCTTTTTCCTGTGAAGTTTTACAATAATCACTCCCAGCTTCTCAACAAACTTTTTACTGAATAGATTATCCCAAAAACTAGCTGCCAAAACACCTGCATAATTTTTCTAAATTAATTGCTCCGGTATTCTTCTTAGATGTTATGATAAATGCATGTTGCAGGCTGAATGATTGCCTATTGCCTTTTTTTATGGATCCATTCTCAGCCCTCGGGGGGTGATGGGATACCGCCTATTCAAAATGCGATGCTTCCACCCCGGTAAATGGTTCTTTCTTCCATTTTACTGGCTTGGATATAAGAGCTCAGCTTGAAGCGATCGACAATGCCATAGCTTCACTTCACTAACACATATTCAAACTTCATACTATTTACTAATTGCGCCGATAAGCCAGCGTTCCCATATTGGAAATGGTGCTGTAGGAAAGGTTATTTTAAATGACATCACTAATATAATATGTATGTATGGTTAATGGAAAGGTTCTTTTAAATGACATCACTAATATAATATGTATGTATGGTTAATGTGTATGGTTAGAATTTAAGATGCGGAGAATTTTTTTGTCATAGCTCTATAATGGAAGGTTGTGATTAAGCTTATGATGAATGTGATTAATGGAAGGTTAATAGCATATATGTTAGGGTTTAGCAAACGCTTTGACAAGTATCGTCCAAGTATCATCATTTAGTACATGTACCATGTATTCACATTGTGTTGGTAGTGGTGGCCTCCTTCACTAGGTAGTGGTGACCTCTTGCATTGGTAGTGGTGACCTCATTAGTTACACCCAAAGAAATACTCAACACTTTTATCAAACGAACATGCAATGCATTATTGGTTACACCTAAAAAACAATACAATTTATGGATAAGACATATAATCCTCTGAAATAGTTATATTGATTTTGATTACTAGTGAACTTGATTTTGATTTCCTCCAATTGTTGGTTATATTTATTGTGTTTCATTAATCGGTCCACTTTTTCTATAGGCAAGCCAGTGAATATTGGGCATGAACCCCTAGGCTCGAGCAACAACCAATACCTATCGACATTCATGAGTCGCGAGTTAAGTAGTTTTGCTAGTATATATTTACACTTTAAACTATTTGGACTAAGTTGTAAAAGTGTTTCTATAGCTTTGCCAAGTCATCTCAATGCCAACTTATCAATGACAACACGCATACCATTCTATCCAGAGTAAAATCGGCGATCCAGGTGGATATCAGTGGCCACCCACCTATTCCACTGGCTCGAAAAACAATCTTCTAGGTCTTGGCAGTTTTTTTCTAGTTTTTGGGTCCCAAACTTCCGAGATCGTTTTGAGGCCCTAAACAACGGTTTTAGGGCTCACCGCAATTAGACCGTAGACAAAGTTAGAGTCTAACGACAACATGTGTAGTCCTCAGATAGACTTTTCCAACGAGCTATCATGCGCCCCAAACGGACATTGTATGTCAAAGCTACGCCCCCGGGAAGTTGATACACCAAACTACCCAAAACAGGGTCCACAAAATTGTTGGCTTTTCATCTTCCAGGGTTAGGGTTTTGGATTTACTTTATGTTAAAAAGGCCTTTAGAGCCTCATTGTAAATCATCTTCCTGCGAATGCGAGTAGCCGTCACATCTCTTTTCAGAGATAAACCGTTACCATTCTAGCGAGTCTTTCACTATGTATTTTTACAGTGTTTGTACATTTTCGCTCATTAATAGAAATTGTGTATTATTGTATCTTTGTATTTATGGTTGCATTTCTGATATATTTCTGTTATATTATTGGATATCCAAGATATCTCTGTACATTTCTTTATTATATCTCCGCTCTCATTTCGTGCCGAAAATAATCTCAATCAGTGGTATCAAAGCACGCTACTCTTGATAGTTTTTCAATGCATGTCCTCGACGAGGTCTGAGTATAGCAAGTTGGGTCTTGATCTTGTCTCTCTTGAGGAAAATCGCTCTCGCACATCCAAGAAACCCTCCATGGCAGAAGAAAAGAAAAACGACAAAGCAGAAGATTCTATTAATCTGTTATTTGAGCAAGCTCTCATGCGACAGAGGGATGAAATGATGGAGAATTTTTCCCACATCCTTCAACGTCTGTCGATAACAACAGGTGCGTCTTCATCAAGCGGCCACTTTGGAGGCACCTTGTCTTTCAATGTACAAGTTAATTTTGATATTCCCGTATTTGAAGGACAGATAGATGTGGATGCCCTAGACAAACGGTTAAATCTACTAGAAGGTTATTTCTCTGTTCACAATTTTTCCGACAGAGAAAAGATCACCTTCGCACTCCTCCAGGCTCTCCCTCGTGTCAAACATTGGTGGGAAACTTACTGGAAGCAAAGTTCCATGAAGGAGTCTAAAATATATGGGGTCAAGCCCACTTGGAATTTTTTTGTGGATGAGGTCAAGGAACAATATTACCCTGTTGGCAACTATGAAGACCAGTACATGAGATGGACCACACTGCATCAAGAGAGGGGTCAGGGAGTGTCGGAGTTCACCAATACCTTCCATACTTTGCGCACCAAGTTGAATATCAAAGACTCAAAGAGACATTTGGTTCTGAAATATCGTGGGGCTCTACATAGATATATCCAAACTGAAATGGATTTTCTAAACATCTCATCACTTGGTGTTGTTTATCGATATGTTATTAAAATCGAGTAGAAATTTAAGCACCAGAACAAGTGGAAGTTTGGATCTGCAAATCCGCAACAACCAAAGTATGGTAAAGACATCCCTAACAACCAAACCATCAGAAAACCAATCCAAGCCACATGAAAAAAAGGGTAACGGAAAGACGAAGGACACTGAAAAATGGTGTGATTTCCACAAAAGCCTCTCGCACAACACCAATGAATGTCGCTCAAAACAGTCATTGGTGGTTGAGATCAAAGTCAAGGAGCCGAGCCTTGATTCAGAAAAAACTTATAGAAAACAGTTCATCGACGCAAACCCCACTGCTATTGTCGCAACCTCAACAACTCAACCAGAAGAACCAACAGATCCTGAAGAGGGGGAGTGTCTCTTTCATGCACAAATGTGGGTGAAGGGGACCCTGTTGCATTTTATTGTTGATAGCGGAAGCCAGAATAACCTCATCTCAACAGAGGTCGTCAAATAGTTGGGATTGTCGACAACACTACACCTGCAACCATACAACATCGGGTGGCTTCGCCAAGGACGAGATCTTTGTGTCAGCTAGCAATGTTGATTGTCATATGACATCCAACCCTTCAAGGATGATGTATTATGTGATGTTGTCTCACTGGATGTCTGTGATGTTCTCTTGGGCCAACCATATATGTGGAAGCGTCATGATGTTTATGAGTCTCGACCCCATAGCATCATTGTTGCTCTAGGGGGTCATCTCTACACAATACCAGAGGTAGTTCCAACTATTGTCCCACCTAAACAATGCCACAAGGTAGTATCTCATACTACAAAATTCAGTTTCTTCACAATATGTTCAAAAGGTGAACAGAAAGACACAGCAACCAGTACAACCTCGGCCCAAGCACCTTCTATCCAACAGAAGCAAGTCGACAAGGCTGCAGCAAAGCCCAAAGATTCCTTATGTACACAATCATCTCATGTAGCTCAACTGGTTGAACCAACTCAACCCCGCCAACAACAGGTTCGTAATAGCCTTCAACAAACTAAGCAACACAACTTCTCCAACAAGGCAAGCAGCTCACCAAGGTTCAAGTTCAGCAAATGCTTCCCCCTCTCCCCCGGGAACTCAACACAATGGAGACCATTGCTTCCTAAGGAGGGAAGATTGATCCAGGTGGATATCAGTGGCCATCCCCCTATTCCACTGGCTCGAAAAACAATCTTCCACCTTGGCAATTTTTTTTTCTAGTTTTTGGGTCCCGAACTTCTGGGGCCGTTTTGAGGCCCTAAACAACATTTTTAGGGCTCGCCACAATCAATCTATAAACGAAATCAAAGTCTGACGGCAACATGTGTAGTCCTCGGATAGACCTTTCCAACGAGTTATCGTGTGCCACAAACGAAGATCGTATGCCAAAGCTACTCTGTCGGGAAGTTGATACACCAAACTATCCAAAACAGGGTCCACAAAATTGTTGGCTTTTCATCTTTTGGGGTTAGGGTTTTGAATTTTCTTTATGTTAAAAAGGCCTTTAGAGCCTCATTGTATATCATCTTCTTGCGAATGTGAGTAGCCATCAAATCTCTTCTCATAGATAAGCTGTCACCATTCTAACGAGTCTTTCACTTTGTATTTTTACAGTCTTTGTCCATTTTTGCTCATAAATAGAAATTGTGTATTACTGTATCTCTATGTTTATGGTTCCATCTCTGATACATTTATGTTATATTATTGGATATCCAAGATATCTCTGTACATTTATTTATTATATCTCCGTTCTCATTTCGTGCCGAAAATAATTCGGATCAATTGGACCCTAAAAATGTCTTCCATAAAATTCACAACTAAAAATCCTACTTAAAAATAATATGCACCATTTAAAGTCGATAAAAAGGACATCAAAAAGAAATTGAAGGGTCTCCCATATTATGGACATCCAAGTCTTACTCGGATCAGGTGTTAGGGATGGGATAGGACCTCGTACCACCACTTGTCGACCATTCCATCCCATCCCCCACATGGTGGCAGAAAACAATACAAGGGCACAGTGACATACAAATAAGGCCCTCATGAATCAATGTCACCAAGTAACGATAAATCATAACGACCACCGACATAGGACAACTCCCAAGATGGAGGTGCATAACAACTCGACTTTACAAATCAATGTCATCAAGTAACGATAAATCATAACGATCACCGGCAAAGGACAACTACCACACTAAAGGTTCACCACAACCCTACGAGATCTCATGATATTGCGGAGATAGAGATCCTACGATATTGAACATGATATGGAAATTCAAGAGGTGGTCGAGCTTTCCAATTCTCCTCTTGATGAGAAATCTTCCTGTTAAAATGGAAGCCTCACTCACTTCATGGATCAGTACTAGGCACCACCATTGCAATCTGGAGAGACACATTGTCAACGACATAAGGGATTGGGGAGTCCCAATGCTAATATCTCAAGCATTGTCAAGTCCAAAGGAGATAGAGAAAGAGCAAGAGTCAAAGATGGAAGGGGCTAGACTAACGCCACAACCTATTCGTCAAGGTCGACCTCCTGCTACCCCCATAATGCAATGACCAACCCACGATTCCCAGTGCCAGAAGAAGCAAAAAAGGCTCAACGACTAGCCATAATCTTTTAGCAGAGGCATAAACCATCCACCATTCAACAAATTTTAGAGCTAGAGGAGCAAATCCACCAGAAAGGGAAGCACACAAATTATGCATGGATAGGGGAAGAACGAGCTAGCATAGTGTTGGATACAAGGCACACTAGAAATTGGGTTACTCCATTCTTTGCACCCTCAAACTATACTTGCAAAACAAGCAAGTCATACACCAACAATATGATTAACTAGAGGAACACCACATCAAGGCTCTACAGGAAATTCAAGTTGAACTCAAGAAGATGAATACCAACTACTACTCTCTCATTCATGCAATGCAAGACTCAACCAAGTATTATGCATTTGAAACCACCAATGAAGAAGAATAACAGAGACTAGGTGTTGATCTCCTATGTCCAATCATAATCGAAGATCAATTAATGCCTGAAGTGCATAGAAATTGGGTTCCTCTCTTTCCTTGTTATTTCATTAAAATATTTTTAATTAGTATGTTTAATAGTTATAGGAACAAAGAGCAGACTCGTCTCTATTTTTTCATATTCTTGAATTCTATGGCCTCGGGCCTAGTTATAAACTATGATTGTGTTAAGCGATTAAGGCCAAGGGTTAGACAATGAGTAGTTATAGCTATCATACACAATCTTGTAGGGCTAGAATTATACATGAACTGCTTCAAAATGATCCACATTTCCCGCTGGTTCTTTCAATTCTGATTCTGGTATGGGTTTGTAACTCTATTTTGTTCACTGTAATATAAGAGTTCTTTATGCTTGCTTACCAAAAAGAAATTAGCATCCAAGTCTAAATGTTTGGTCTTAATGAAAAACTAGATTTATTATGTTTGCGCTAAGTTGCACTTTAGTTGTCATACAAGATGGTTTTAGCATTTCTTCACCCTAATTGTCACAAATTGTCACATAGGATGGTTTTCTTTGCATGAGGTCAAATTCATATGGAAGGTTGTAACAGGGTTTTGAATGAAGTAGAGATCAAACCTTTACTACCCTATATATACCAAACATAAAGATAAAAAAGTTACATTTTTCCATAGTTATGAACCATATGAAGATAAAGAAGTTGGGTTTTGTTTTTTGCTACTCCAAGTGATGGGTCTGAAACAAGTATGGACAAGTATCTCAACGTAGACTTTCTATCATTAACATTTCTAGATGAAAATTTGATTCTTTATAATCCAAGAAAAATTCTTCATATCAAAGGCATAACAAATATCCTAGGGAGTGTGGCTCAAAGTTTAAGGCTAAATTATTCAAACACATCTACATAAATTATTCCAATACATATACATACGCTATGAGGGGCGTTTCTTAGGACAAGAAAAAAGAGTTTTTCTATTAAAAACAAGAAGAGTTAATTGACACCTTCACATGCCATCCAAAACAATTATAGAAACAACTACATTCACAAAACTCTCATCCGAGAGAGATAAATGAGGAAGAAATTATTGCATATGTACGTGAATTTTATGAGAAAGGCATTAAGGAAGAAGAATCCAACATAGATTTCTTTAAAAAAGAAAAGGAGATTATTTCAAAAGAAGATATAGATACTAGAATAAAAAATCTTACTAATGGAAAGGTACTTGATTTTCTTGGTTTAACCATTGAAATAGTGAAATGGGGAGGTCCACCTTTGCAAGAGCTTCTCAAGGATAACATCAATCCTTCAAACTGGCAAGTTAGCAAAGTGATACCTATTCACAAAGGTGGTGACATAAATATTAATGTGAGAAATCACAAAACGATCATGTTGGTTGCCTATTTTCTAAGTTATTTGGCACCATTCTAGACAGGAAGTCACGTAAATGAGAAGAATAAAACAATATCAAGGTTGTCTCTCACATTGGTTTTTGACCTAAGTATTCAACCATTGACCCCCAAGTAACTCTTAGAACTGTTTTCCAGAAAACACAAGGTAAAGGTGGGAAAGGTAAAAGTATTTATCGTTCCTTTGTAATCTTTGCTTAAGCATTCAATACAATGCCTTGAATAAAACTTTGGGAAAAAATGGAGAAAGTAGGAACTCTGGTCAATTGGAGTGTTATAGTGTCATTTGACACCACATATGCTCGTGATGACTCATTGGCCTCGGTTACATCCCTTTCCCTACTTGCAGGAGCAAAATCCCCCTTTTCCTCCCTTAAACCTGGTTGAATTTTGAACCTGGTTGAAGTTTTCCTGAAGCGATACTAACTCATCTAGCGTTGGTCCTCTAAGAATTTCGGACTTAGTTTGGAGCTTTCCTAAAGTGATAATGGCCCTCTCGGCGTCGGCGCTCTGGAAGCTTCATGCTTAGTATGAGATTTTCTAAAGTGACATTGGCCCTCTAGTTGACAATCCTATGGAATTTTCTTCCTAGTTTGAGATTTTCTAAAGTGACACTCGCCCTTTTGTAGACAGTCCTCTAGAAGAGATTTGGACTCAGTTATCCTACACATACACTCTGTTCCGACTGTTTGATTGTACCCCCTGAATTTTCGATCTCGAAGTTGAATGCTTCGTTAGACCTTGGAATCCTCCGCTAATTGGACCTAGCGATCCACTTCTCATACAAGTAGCAAGTTTTGAGGTTGCAAACACTCAAGGTTTTTGGATCTAATGACATACAATGAGAGATAATAATAACTTTCTTGAGGATGGGAGTCCACATAATCCTCTTTCAGCAATAGGACGAGGGGGTACAACACCTCCTTTTCCCTCAACCGAGACGACAAGCATCGTTTTGGTAACGACATCTCCTTTGATTAGTGGTTTGGTTTTGTTTTCAGATGGACCTACTTCTACATCGGTTGGTACTCAGCCTACGTCGTCTGTCAGTAACGCCTTTTCATTTGGGATGCCCTCGATCGACATAATTTCTATTCCAATCCCATCCCAACCATTTATTCAACGTTCTAGCTCGAGAGAAGGGAGCTCGTCGACTCCTTTGCAAGCTTTGTCTTTTCCAAGGAGTTCAATAGCTCCTTGGAAAGCTTTCGCTTACGTTGGGGGCACATCTCCACAATGAATCCTTCACTTGGAGGTGGTTTCTTCCAGTCGTTCAGGCTTGTGACAAGGCCTAGTACTTCTGGTGGTGGGAGCGGGGGATTTTCTTCCAACGTTCTGACCAGTTCCACACCGTTATATCTCTATGGTTCTTTTGGGAATGCTCCTTTCTCCCCATCCACTATGTTGGCAAGAGGAAACCCTTCCAGCATCAGTGGAATCCCATGTAATGGTTTGTTCCCTCGTAAGGGATGTCATCAAAATATAATCCTTTTTAATCTATTGGAGGGCAGACAAGTGGAGGTTTTCATTTCACTAGTTCCGGAAATCCCGATTTTTATCAAAATCCAAGTCAATTTGCGAGCTCTTCCTGGAAATCCGGTGCTAGTTTTAATCCATAGTCGACTTTTCAGGATACCAATCAATTAGGATTTGTTAATCATCTGGTTTATGCCTCAATGTTGCAGCCTAGGATACCCTTTCTTGCAACCCTTTATTTGCCATATTTGTCAAAGTTAATGAACGATTCGATTCGTCATAACCCTAGTTGGCCTTCGGTCCTTACCAAACTACCTTCTGATATAACAAAATTCAAAGGTAAGAGTGGTCAAGACCCAGGAGATGATGTAACGATGTTTCATTTGTGGTGCTCTTCTAATTCGTTGAACGACGACTCCGTTCAATTACGATATTCCATCGCACCCTCACTAGGGGCACTGCTAAATGGTATATAGAGCTGGAGGGGTCAAAGTTCGAAACATTTGGTGATCTGGGCATGGTATTTCTCAATCATTTCCAACTCCATGTCCGAATATGATGATAGCACATAACTTTTGGCTAATTTTGAACAAAATAAAGCCACTCACATTTCCAATCACATTCAGGAATGGAGGAGACACAAGAGTTTGATTAGGGCCACGGTTCCTCCCGAATTTATTTTAGAATGGTCACTGAAGTCATTACTCTGTTATATTTCCAAGGATGTCGCGACTTCATGAGTGTTTACGGAGGAACAAGAGATATTTAAAGCGCAACAGCTAGAGCTCATTTACTCTCAGTTAGGCATGCTCTATGAGATAATGCAAGACATGCCACGATTGACTCTTGACTTGACAAAACCGAAATCAAGACCAAATGCCAATGGTATTGTTGGTTCATCGCAAAGCAAAGCCACAAATCTAATTTATAATCAGATGCAGTAGTGGTCTATTCAACAAACGACCACTGGTCAAGCCCCTAGTTTGACCACCCCCACTACCCAGTCATCAGATTTACACAGTGTGCAGTCGATGACTCCAAAGGGTCCTCAACAACTTAGAGGAAAAAAGAAAGGCAAGGGCAAGAAAGGTGGTGGAAGAAACAATAAAAAAAGTTGGTAATAATGTTGAGGGGGCAAAGAATGAAAAGAACAAGGTAAAATTCCTTTGCAAGCTTTGCAAAGCAAATCACCTGACTCATCTCTGACCCAAAATCGAGGAACCATGATGCTTGTTAATGCATCAACAACCTGTTGTTTTGACTAACTTGTTTCCGCAAGGTTAGAATTTAACGTAGGGTGCTTCCTTGGCACCTAATACGAATGGGAGAAATCAACCCCCCCCGCCGGAATTCGAAACATCGAATGCTTATATGTTGAAGTTGGATCTTAATTTGCAAACCAAAGCTTCGGATTACAGGAATCTTGAGTCTGCAAAGAAGAAGGATAAGGAGTTACCAGAACTGTCAAACTCTCTCCATATAGAGAAATCGACGGTAAACCCAATGCCTCACATATCGAAAAGTGTGTTGAAACGGACATTGCCCAATTCGAACACTAGAGAGACTCAAAATTATTCTATTGTTGAAGATTTGGCCCAAACACCATTTGCTATGTTTCCACTGGAAGTTCTCCAGAGTTTTCAATTGCAACGAAATGAATTGTTGCCTGTTTTAGGGGATTCTAAATCCTCTAACTCACTGCCCATCATGCTTGACACTTCTAACATCAAACCTCGCCTTCCATATCATGTTGAGTTTCAAATTGTAGTGGTTTATACCACGAAGTCATTTTCAAAAAATATTTTTCGCACTCTGGTGGATGAAGGCACTTCGACGTGTGTCATGTCGTTATCATGTTGGCAAGCTATTGGCTCACCTGAGATAGCTTTGTCTCCCACATTCCTTACGACATACAATGGTCGTTCGTTTAAACCACATGGGATTATTCCTTCTTTCCCTATCCAAGAAGGAAAATTTGTGTGCGTCGAAGTAGAAGTAGTTGATGTGCCTCTCAACTATAATCTACTCCTAGGAAGAAGCTAGACATACGCAATGACAGTCATAGTTTCTGCGATTTTTCGGGTATTATGTTTATGTCACGATGGGAGAATTGTCATTGTTTATCAGTTGTCGGTCGCTCGTGTGGATCATGTAGCATCACCAGTCTTTGTGGTTCCTTTGATTGAAAATTCGCAGCGAGCACCTACGAATTGGGGTGTTGGGATGTATCATTCCCTAATAGGTACTTCTGGCACCGTCATTAGACGTTAATGTCATTCTGACTGCTCCTGAAAAGTGTACGCTAAAAATCAATATCTTTCAAGTTAAATCGTTTCAAACTTCTTATTTTGAAGATCCATGGACTTTCCCTCCCTTGTCAACTTCGAGGGACAAATTGGAACGTACAGGAATGGAAATGACATTGTCTACAACGGAGATAGATTATCGAGCCATTCAACAAGCTACTGCAAACGAAGATCCATCTCCTTCCTCGACGGAGGAAGTGGATCATGTTTTAGAGCCTGTATGGGCTCTTAATTCTTCCAATTCTAATGATTGCTTGGACATCGTCCTCCCTTCGGACGAGGCGATCCTAGAGGCAATGACAGGTCATGAATGACCTTGCGAAGACTTACACTATAAGTCTTATTTCCTTCCTGAGTTGAGTCGCATAGAGAAAGGATAATTTTGATCAACCATGATTGGAGATGTTGATCATCCATTGAACCCTTTGGCAACTCATGGCATATATGCCAAAGGGAATATGGAAAGTATTTTGAAGACTATCCCGATCAATATCTCCAAGACCCATGACGTCGTGGAAAATATTTTTATTGAGGTGGTTTGTTTTCTAGAAGAAATTTTTTCATATACGACCCTTTTTAAGGAGTTCAGCGACGCGTTCACTTGGTCTTATGAGGAAATGTCGGGAATAGATCCTCGAATTGTTCAACACTAGATTCGAATTTATGCAAATGCTAGACTAGTTCGACAAAAATTGCGACCAATGAACCCTAGGAAAGCAACAACGATTATGGTTGGGGTAGAAAAATTGCTTAAAGCAGGGTTTATCTATCCAGTCATGTTGACGGAATCGGTATCCAACCCCATTCTGATTGACAAGAAACAGGGCACCATTTGAGTCTGCATGGATTTCCAAGATTTAAATAAACCTTGTCCTAAAGATAACTTCCCTACGTCATTTATAGATCAAATCCTCGACGAATGCACAGGAAGTGAAACTTTTTCTTTCATGGACGGTTTTTCTAGTTATAACCAAATACAAATTTGGTCTAAGGACCAACATAAGACTTCTTTTATTTGTCCTTAGGGAACCTTTGCATACAAGAAAATTCCCTTTGGCCTAAAAAATGTTGGAGCTACTTTTCAGTGGGCCATGATGTTTTCTTTTCATGACCTCAAACACATAGTGGAGGCTTATCTAGATGATCTTACAACTCAATCTTGCAAAAGATTGCAACATCTGTTCCACCTCTACCTTGTCTTTGAAAAGTGTAGGCATTATCGAAATCATTTGAATCCTCATAAGTGCATTTTTTGCATCACTTCAAGGCATTTTTTGGGGTTTATCGCATCAACCAAAGGGATCATGGTTGACACAATACTTCAGTTGCCCCCCCCCCCCTGCATACCGTACGTCAGCTTCAACGCCTACAAGGAAAAGAAAATTTCCTTCGACATTTGGTATCAAACTATATTGATATCACTAAAGGCTTTATGCACCTTTTGAAGTCAAGAGTCCCCTTTTTCTGGGATGAATCAACGCAACGTTCATTAGATGCGTTGAAGAAAGCTCTAATTTCTACCCTTTTTCTTAGTCCTCCCGACTATTATAGAGATTTCTTGTTGTATCTTGCAGTAATCGAATCTTCTATTGGCATGGTGTTAGTTCAGGAGGACGATGAGCTCAAGGAGCACGTCATCTATTATTTCAGTCATGGCTTGGTTGATTATGAACTAAAGTACCCCGAGAAACTGGTGTTAGCAGCCTTCCATGTTATTCAGCATCTTTGGCATTACATTTTACTGCGCAAGACAATTGTTGTTGCTGGCGTTAATCCTTTTCAATATGTTTTGACTCGGCAAACAATTGAAGAGAAGTACAACAAGCAGATTGTTTTGCTTCAGGAGTTTGATTTGGATTTTGCTTCAACCAAATCCAAGAAGTATTTATTCTTCGATGAACTTATGTCGGAGTTTCCAACAGAGAAGGAGGATGACATACTTATCGACTCGTTTCCAAACGAGCATATAGTCCTCATCTCTTTGTTTGATCCTTGGTATGGAGATATTATCATGTCTCCAGACTTTGAAGTTTCATTCGCATGTTTTGCGAGATGTGCAACGACGAATTCGCCACATGGCGAAGAACTATGTCATTATTGGCAACACTTTGTAACGTCGAGGGGTAAATTCAATTCTCCGTCATTATCACTCACGAGGATGCGGAGTCGATTTTGAATGATTGTCATAGTGGAGCATGTGGCGATCATCTGCCTATGTTGGCAACAACCCAAAAGATTTTGCGTGCCGAATATTTTTGGCCAACGATCTTTAAGGATTGCATTGAAGCGGTCAAGAAGTGTAACGCTTGCCAAATCTTTTTCTACAAGATGTGTGCACGTCTTGCTCTTATGTTTCTCATTGTTACCTCATTCCTTCCACCAAGTGGGGGGTTGATTTTATGACATGTCACCCAGTTTCGGCTAGGGGGCATCGGTATATCATAATGATTGTAGATTATTTTAGGAAATGCGCATAAGCCATGTCGACATTTTATAACGATGGTTAAACCGCAACGCTCTACATGTTTAACCAGGTTATAGCTAGGTTCGGGGTTCCAAAAGAGATTGTCACTGACCATGGTAGTCACTTTCAAAACCGCATGATGTCAGAGTTAGCATCACAACTGGGTTTTAGGCAGGAGCATTCGTCTCCTTACTATCCTCGAGCGAATGGTCAAGTTGAAGTTGTTAATAAATCCCTGAAAACCATTTTGAGAAGAACCATCAACGTGAGCAAATGAAAGTGGCACTCAATGTTATATCTGACATTGTCAGCCTATTGAACCTCAGTGAAAATTGCAACAAGCTTCTTGCCTTTTCAACTCGTTTATGGGGTAGAAGCAGTTTTTCCTATTGAATGTGAAATCCTTTCACTTAAGATCGCTATAGAGCTCCTTCCTAACACGACTTAATTAGAAGAGTGTCTTGTTTACTTAGAACATCTTGATGAGCAACGTCGAGATGTTGCTATAGCAAATAAGGCACATAAGAAGCGTGTCAAGGCGAATTACGATAAATCTGTTCACCCTAGAGTTTTCTCTAAAGGGGATCCGACCTTGTGTTGGTCTACGACCAAGACAAAGCCACCTTGGGGGCAGGTAAATTCAATTTGTTATGTCATGGCCCATTCATTGTGAGACATTCCCTATGGAAAGGATCCTACGAGCTAGAATATTTTGAAGGGAATGCGGTGAAATGAGCTCTATCTTAAGAAGTATCACGCTTAAGCCTTCATGCCTATGTGTTCTTCTTGTAAATTTTTTACATTGTTGTATTTAGTGGTAGCATAGATCTATTTTTGTGTTGGTGGTGCTTACGGTGCTTTTAATTGTTTGGAAGATGTCACGGGATGCATCGACATCCATAGGGTTCACCGATGGGCTAACCGTCACACTCGAAACCTGGCTTCTGCCGCTTGGGTGATTGATTCGCCCATGGGTCAATTGGTTGCTTTGGGAGGTGCTTGTCTTGATCCTTCCACCAATAACGTGATTGAATATAGCATTTCTATCAAATTTCGTCATGATGCCATTGTGCATCACATTCGGTTTTTAGAAGTTTGTTTGCATGCTTAGTTAGTAGTATCCCAACTGAACGATGAATATCATGTTCGCAACTCTATGCTATGTCATCGATTCCTTCGAGTACATTTGTTGGAGCGTTGTTTCAATCATATTACTTATGTTCATGTTCCAAGACTTTCTAATTATTTATGTGATGCATTTGCTAACTACGTGTTAGATTGGCATTTATATCATTCACATTGAAACAGAAGCACAAAAAAATTATGTTTGTATATAAACAAATCATATGCACATTATCACTATGACAAAAATATCATATATATATATATATATATATATATATATATATATATATATAT
>ML777732.1:842372-852758 GCA_009831015.1 Picea engelmannii
CTAAAGAAGTTGCACGAGACTTAAGCGTAGTGGAGTTCCAGCCCCCGAGGGTCCGAATTAGTTGTGGTCGTTAGATCTCGTGGGGACACGTGTCATGTGATCCCATATTTCAACGCTAGTACACTTCAATGGAACTGGAGGTGAAGCCCTATAAGCCCAAGCTTCCGAAGGACCAGAGGCCCAAACCCCATCCTGACCGTCGGATCAAGGGACACGCGACAGCAAATTGAGCCCTTCACGAGTTCATTATTCGAGACAAAGAGCAACAGAAGGAGCAGAGGAAGGCCTCACGTAGGTCGAAGTCTCGAAGTCCATCAAGACCGTTAGTCCAGAGGGCAGCTGTCAGCGGATTAGAGAGTTTGAGGAAGCAGCGGTAGAGATCTAGCAGGAGATTGCCCAAGAATTGACGATTGTCAGATCGAGGAAAGTTGCACCAAGGATAGCCTTTAAGGCCTTCAACACTCTGTGTATCCGGAGTTTTAAAGGGTGTACAAGGAGCGGGATCGCCAAAGTCCCAAAGGAGAAAAGTAAATCGTGACTACCTGATCCCCGAGACACGCGGCGGAGATCTGTGTATTCAGAGGAGATGTTGTCCGGGAGGAAGTCTGTGTAGTGGAGGGAAGAAATCCTTAAGCCCACAGGTCGGAGTTCACTGGAACCGTTGATCTGTCGCAGACATGCGTCAAAAGATCCATTTGCTTGGAGGGTTGGTCCTCCAAGAGAGAAGCCAAGAGGGAGTGTTGACCCACAGTTACCTGAAGCCCAGAGGTAAGGACACACACACACACACACACACACACACACACACACACACACACACATATATATATATATATATCTGACCACCGATTTGGAGGTGGACACGTGGAGCAATCCCGTGAACTCAAAGGCATCACACTTCGGGAGCTTGTAGAAATGTCGGGTGCCAAGAGTCTTGAAAGCCGAAGGATTAGCGCTTCTTGATTTAATCCTTGGATCACAACCCGGGGTCATATGAGGAAAGGGGCCTAGAAAAGGGAGCTAGCGCCTGTAATTCAAAATTTTAAAAGGAAAAGGCGTCAGCAAAGCGTCTGCAGGTTTCATAGAACCTGCGCCTTAGGAAGAAAGGGGCTTGTGTAAACTTGTTTGGGGGTCCAGCAGGGGCCTTAAGAGTCAATTTGACTCCAGTTCTTGAATGATCCTAGACCGAGAGGTCGAGCAACCCCGGGTGAGAGAGGGGCGTTGCATTGGGTGGAGAACAAAAGGTAAGCCCCTAGTTTCGAGCCTGAGGTCACATGAGGGTAGCGCCTGATCAGCAGGAGCCTATCAGGAAGCCATTTTTGGCCCGAAATCAGCAGAAAAGGCCTGTGGAAAGCTAAGAAAAGGTCCAGGGAAGACCTTGTGAGTTGATCCAGTTCCGGTAATTCGAAGATCCTTAGACCAGTAGGTCAATGGACCCCAAGTGAGGGTGAGGGTCTGCGTCACAAGTCTGATCCGAAATCTGGCTCATGTAACTTCTTTAAGTTAGATACCATGGGTGTAGACATGGATTTACAATTTAGCATAACAAATCTGCGTAGTATATCAACGGTATACTTTCCTTAAGAAAGGAAAATTTCATCTGGCCTTTGCCATACCTCCAAAGTTCAAACCACAAAAGTAATGCATGAGTCCAATGTCTTTCATTTCAAATTCAGAAGTGAGCTCCCTCTTACACTGAGTTATCAGTTGTTCCTCTCTTGTAAGGAACAAATCATCAACATATAGAACCAAAATCAGGGGATGATTTTCTATTACCTTGAAATACAGGTTGGAATTAGCGACACTCTTGGAGAAATTCAAGCTCTAAAGATAATTGTCAATTCTCGCATACCAAGCCCTTGGTGCATGTTTCAGCCCATATAGTGTGATTTCTTTAATTTGCACACATGTGATTCTTTTCTATGAACCATGAAACCTTGTGGTTGTTCTATATATACCTCTTCCTCAACTTGACCACTGAGGAATGCATTCTTTACACCCATTTGGTGAAGTTTCCAACCCAGAACTGAAGCAAGGGATATGATGGTCTTGATGGAAGTGTACCTTGCAACAGGTGTGAATGTTTCATCATAGTCAATACCTTTCTTTTGAGAAAAACCACGAGCCACAAATCTCGCTTTGTGTTTCTCAATACTTCCATCAGTTGCATGCATGATTTTTAACAACCATTTGGAAGTAACCACAAGTTTTCCTTCCGGTCTTGGAACTACTTCCCATACATCATTTTTTATGATGGATTGATATTCTTCCACCATGGCATCTTTCCATAGTTGTTGCTTAGCATCATCCTCATAGATGGTGGGCTCTGCATCGCTAATATGAGCCATAAGAGCCCCATAACCTGAATATCTTTGAGGTCTATTACTCTCTCTGAAGGTACTTGAAGGATCTGCATGTTTTTTTGCCGCTCACAAAATTTCTCTACACAAGGAAGGCTTCCTCTTAGCAGGAGGTGCCTCTAGAGGTCTCTCTATCTGTTCTACTGGATCCATAGTATCAAACTGATCCAATGGCTCTTCAGGTTCCTCATCTCTATATCTTGCTACAATTCTTTAGATTGCTTAAATGCAGCTTCTTCATGAAAAGTTACATCCATGCTTACCTCAATATATCTTTGGCCTGGAACATAGATTATGTAGGCCTTGAATGTTTCACTATACCCAACAAAAATTCCTTTCTTCCCAGAAGGCTCCATCTTAGTTCTTTTCTCTTTTGGCACATGTATATAAACTGGACATCTGAAAATCCTCTAGTGTCCCACTTCTGGCTTTTTGCCAGTGAATACTTATTCTAGAGTCTTTTCCCCCATAATAGCACAAGGACTTCTATTCTGAATATAAACTCCAGTGCTTGTGTCTTCTTCCCAAAGTGATGTGGGAAGGTCTTGATCACACATCATAGCTTTAGATGCTTCACAAATTGTTATGTTCTTTCTCTCAACAATCCCATTCTACTAAGGGTTATAGGGCATAGTTAGTTGTCTCTTGATTCATACTTCTTTACAGAAGTCATCAAAACGATGAGACTCAAATTCACCACCATTGTCAGTCCTCAAGGAACGTATGTGTTTTCTAGTATGATTTTCAATCAAATCTTTGAATTCTAGAAATTTACTAAAAGTTTCATTCTTTGTTTTTAGAAAATAGATCCATGATTTTCTAGAGAAGTCATATATGAAAATCACATAAGAAAGATATCCATTCAAGGAAGGTGATGACATAGGCCCACATATGTCTGAATGTATCAAATCTAGAATTCCTTTAGACCTTGAGTTACTGTTTGGAAAGGACTTATTATGTTTTTACCAAGAACACAACCTCTACAGATACCATCATGATAAAAATGAAAGGTAGGCATTCCTCTTACCATTTTTTGATGTCTAGGGAGCGCTTTGTAGTGAAGATGTCCAAACCTTCAATGCCATAGCTCAAATGGACTAACTGAAGCATGAAACAGTGCTTGGATATGTCATGGGAGCTTGTAAATACCTCCCTCTCTAACTCCAATCACAATTGTTGAACTTATCTCTTCATTCTTAGGCCATAAGAGAGCTTTCTTGTCAATGAAGATTACCCTGTAACCTTTATCTTCTAAGACTGCAACAGAAACAATGGTGGCTCGAAGGACTATAATATATATTTCAGAGGCCTGTAGATATATATGTTACAAAGAGGCTCGAAGGACTATATATTATTGAGAAACAATGAAAAACCCTAAACATCCAAAAATCTAACCCTAGGAGATGAAATGCCAAAATATGGGCCTCGTCGGGGTAAATTGGTACATCAATTTCCCGGGGTCGTAACTTTGGCATACTATCTCTGTTTGACGCACATGATATATCGTTAGAAAGATCTATCCAAGGACTACAACTGTTGACAGCGAATATTAAGCCTAGAACAGACTCATTTTCGTCGGAGGTTCGATGCCCAAAAAACGTTGTTTAGGGCCTCAAAACGGCTCCAGAAGTTTAGGACCCAAAAAACTGCCAAAAATAGTAAATCGTGTTACAATTAAGGAAACTGAAAAACTGAAAGAAGCAATGGTGGGGGTCCAAGTGGAATAGGCGGGTGGCCACCAATATCCACCTGGATCATTGTTGTTGGGGAAAGGTTATCTTCCTTCGAAGTACCATTTCGACTCTGAATTCTCCCTTCTTCTTGCAGATAATCATGCCACGGCCTTTCAAAGTCTAGCTGGCTTTCCTGAGTATTTATCCTGGACAGAAATGTATCCCGAGAAGGTGGAAGACCATCCACAACAATCTTGATGAGATCATCATCATCTATAGTTACACCAATGACCAACATTTGATCCCTTAACTGAGAGATCTTTGTGAAGAAGGAGGCCACAGAGTCATCCTTCTCCATCTTGAGAGTTCGAAGATTATTCTTTAGAACCATCTTTTGACTAGGCACCTTCTTTTCATGCAGATTGGATAGAGTGTCAAAACACTCCTTTGCATTCTTCATATGTGATATAATAAGCATGATGTTATCCTTCACTGAATCAAATATGATTCGCTTTGCCCTTGCCTGATTCTTCTTGAAGGTTATCCTTCCTGCATTGGAGGTGGGCTCTTCTACTGTACTAGTCACAAAGTTGTCCAAGTCATATTCTTCCAAAATATTCAAGACTCTGGCTTTCCAAACATTAAAGTTAAAATCCCCTTAAAGTCTGTCCTCAGGCCTTACAGAAATGGAAGACATCTCTGCAAGCATTGTGCTTGAATAACTCCTAAGGATCTTGACATGCTCTAGTAGACTGCAGAGCTAAGCACTTCCACGCCCTAGAGCTCTGATACCATTTTAATTTTCAAGCATAAATAGATACAGAAGATAACAGTAGTGTTCTTTTAACCTTTAAATGATAAACTAAAGCATAAGATTCATAAAAAGAATAATCATTCACAAAGACACAAGTATTTATCCTTGGAAACCCTCAAGGGGAAGAAAACCCAACAAACTTCTTCTTGTGATATATTGATCAGTCAAACAAGTATAATGAACTTACAAGACTCTTCTAGAGAAAGAGAGATAAGACAATAACACTAAGACAATAGTTCTTACTGTTGTCTTTGTCTTGAATATATTTGAGCCTCTATCACAAATCTTCCCTCAAACCTGTAGCTTTTACTGTCGTTGATGCTGACTCAAATATGCCATTTAATGTTGACTCTGAACTTCTCTTAAGGCTGCCTCAGAATAAATGAAAGATGTTGCCCAGAAAAGAGTGTTTCGGCCCTCAAAAAAAGGTCCTTTAGTTTCTGCCCAAAATAGCCTTTAGTTGTTGTCAGAATACCTTCAGAACGAAGTATGTTTGTTGCTACATGATTGTCCTAGCAGTTGCCTCGGAATAGTGAATATTGTTGCTACAGAAAAGAGTTATCAACAACTACAGAATAGAGTAATCAACGGTTACATAACTGCCTCATAATAGGATTAGCTTGTTGTTGCTAGTTGTTTCCCACAGCAGTGTTACCAACCTTCAAAAATGAACCTCCTAGTTGTTTCCCATAATAAACCTAGGTTGCTCCCTCAGAATAGATTAGTTGTTGCTCAGAAGTAAGAGAACTGAAGTAAAACTCATGTAAAACTTATATCAAGTGAGGGGCACCTCCCTCTCTTTATATAGGTTAGTGTTTAGGTTAGGGTTGCCCCCTGGGCTAGGATATGATAGGACTTAGGTTAAATCAGCTAGGTTAGGGCCTACCTAGGCTGACTTAGGAAGGGGGCAACTTCAGGAGGGCAGTTAGGAAGAGAACAGCTTGAGGAGGGAAGCTTGTAGGGTTGCTTGGAAGAGGGCAGCTAGGAGGGTTGCTTGGAAAAAGAATATCCTCTGCATCTGCTCAAAATTTAATAGGATAGACGTCGAAAGAGCCCCACCCAAGCCTGTGGTACTCCAACTACATGATGTTGCATGTGCTCCGACAAATCTTCAACCTCTATCATTGACATCGCACACACCAATCTCTCCAGATTCCTCCAAACATTATCCAATACTCGATCTGCATCTCCACACGGTTGGCCATCACGACCACGTCGACCATGTAGAGGAAATCCCTCAGGTAGCCTCAGTCTCACATATGTATTATCAAACAGTCATGTTATTATCTTGATCCACACAAAACCTTTGCTTCTTTAATCATAAAAATATAAAAATGAAATAAGTTAAAAAGCTAAAATCTTATATCGATATCTCCATAGGCCATGCCAAGAGGAATAGGCATCTCTAGGTCGTTGCAATAATCTATCCTTGCATAGGGATAATCCTCGATCGCAACCACTTGGCGTAACCATCAAGAGAAAAATGCATCATCCCAAGGGTCACCTAGATGTCCTCCTCCGTACCTGGGGAGTACATTGGTCCACCAGTCCATTGTGTCATATCTCTCATAATGTGGTTAGATGTTCACTCTTGGACTCATCATGGGTACTCTCTCAAAACAAAAGCAACACAAGAGGCTTCCAAGGCCAAAGTTTTCATTTTTCCTTGCTTGTGTCTTGTTAATTGGGCCTTCATGCATGTCAGAAACATGGTACTCTAATCATATAATATAGGCCTCAAGCATTCTCGTGCATAATACACCATTGTTCTTGAAGCTTGATGTAATGAGGTTGATCCTACAACTTGGGAAATCGTCGACACAATGATTTTTAAACCGAGATTCTTTAGCTTCCTTATTGGGAATTGACTCCCAGCCTTATTTGTCTCGGCTGAGCAAGATAGAGCAATGTATTCATTAATTGTTAAACCAATGAATCCTTTGCCCTTCAATTTAACCACATCCCCTCAACGAGGCAGCCCGGTAAGGAAATATATATCCGTTGTCTCAATTCTTAGTGATTTCCCTCTAATCATAAAAGCATATACTTCAAGTTCCCAATAATTAATTAGAGTTTCAAGCAATTTTCATTGTGAACTAATCTCGTTGCAAAGAAAGAATTTGTAAAATTTGCAACGACGGAGGTCTTCTTGAGCTTATGAGTCATCCATGACCTTGTTATCAACTTCTCCATGTTCTTTCTCCCTCCATTCTATGACCATCCTACAAACATCATAATTTTTTTGAGTTAAATCCGTTAATTTTGGGTTTTGCGCAGATGTACATGACTTTCAGTTATGGCAGTAGCGTATGTACACGGTTTGTGTCGAATAAGGTCGCGTACATCTTCGCCCGATATTTAAAAACATTTCCACACTTAAAAAATCACTAAAATTTAAAAACTCATGGATGAAAATGAAGAGGAAGAAGTAATCTCTTAGCTGATCTAAGCGGTGTTGGATTCTGAGCTCTGTGCATCACGTACCAATCCTCGGAAGCTTGA
Source organism: Picea engelmannii (assembly GCA_009831015.1). Taxonomy (NCBI): domain Eukaryota; kingdom Viridiplantae; phylum Streptophyta; class Pinopsida; order Pinales; family Pinaceae; genus Picea; species Picea engelmannii. Next base: position 849,722 of record ML777732.1, read on the forward strand.
AAGGTGAAAAGGGCTCCCAATGCTCTCCAAATGGTAAAAAGTAAAATGATATGGTCAAAATGAGTCTTTCATGTATTTTAACCAAATTTTTCCACTTTTTGTGTAATGTTTTACCCCCTTTTACCATTATTACACCGTTTAGACTAATGTAAGTACCTTGGAGATGTTTTCTTATACATATATCTTTGTCCACATATATTGTTATATTTGGTGGCGTTTTTTCGACTTCTTCGACAAGTATCGCACTCTTTACCGACATATAGGGTAGGTTTCATTCCGCCTGCATTATGCATTTATCTGTATCGATCACATACTTTCCTTAGGGTCAACCCCATTCGTTGCGACATTATACTTTCAAGCTGCTCTAAAAGTGTCATTTACGAATGGTTGAGCTTACCTCTTCATGGGTGCCCTAGTTAGCTCCTCACTAGCCATTTTGGCACCCATGCTGTGTTTTTCGTAGGCGTTGAAGCCCTGGTTAGTCCCACCATAACTTTGCTTCAAAGCTTCATATCTTCTACTCATCTATTGCTAGCAAGTTACCCACAAGTCTTCCAAAAAAAAATGTTGGGTTGAGTTGTATTTGCATTGCAAAATACAACTCATGCTTTTCTATGTTATATAACTTAAATATATATGTCCTAACTATAAAGTTGCTTCCAAAAAAAATTGTTGGGTTGAGTTGTATTTGCATTGCAAAATACAACTCGTGCTTTTCTATGTTATATAACTTAAATATATATGTCCTAACTATAAAGTTGTTATTGGTCCTTGCAATGAATGCTCTATCATATCAACGCTCATAAGATATGCAGTTCATTAGTTTTCATAAATTTTAATGCTATTTGGATGGTTAAAGTATGTTTATTTTTGTTAACGTTCTTTGATCTTCACCTCAAGGACCAATCAACAACTTTACTGTCCTAAAAAAAATATTTATGCCTTAAAACATATAAAAACAAAGAATATGATTTAAAACATAGACCAACTATTAACCCCTTCAGTGTTAGAGAGAATAAATTGTTTGTTGAATGTCTTTAATGTGCACACTCTTCACCTCTTATCGAGTTGAGGAATTTTAATAAAACAATGGTAACACTACAATATGAAACTATGAATCGAAGCTACGAGCTATTAATACATAAGTTGACCACAAATTCCATCTAACCATCTACAGTTTTTTATCCATGCTCTTATCGAGGAAGCTTAATAAAATCATGGATATGAAGCTATGACTCAAAACGAAGAACTGTTAATACATCAAATCAAGCACGACTTAGATATCTTCTATACATGATGCCAAACCCTCAACTCTGGGCAATTGACCAAAAGCTTCAAAACACCTTCCACTCTACCATCATCTTTTAACGTAAAGATACAAATCTTCTTTCTTTCTTTTACGCGGTCTATTGCTATACATTGCGGATGGATCTTACTAAATTACGTAGTACTTAACATATATAAGAAAATATCGCTCTCCTGTATGTATAAAGAATGAATGACTGCCACAGAAAATATATATATTATGAACCCATTGCATTGAAAGACGCGTACATACAGCTCAACGAACAAGATGATGTTTCTGAATGAACTATTATGCAGAAAATCATCAATAACTTATTGGTTAACTGTAGCTAGTTTAATCCAGCAATCTGGTATTTTTGTCCATTCAACCGATGTTTGGACCTTGATAGGATACAGTTTATATATATTTGTCCGCTATATGGGGAAAGTTTCTAAAATCGTTCTCGCTATGACCAATAAGGTTCGTTTGACGTCACTCTGTTTCAAGTAGGTCTCTCTATATTGTGAGGTCGAATATACGTGCTGTGGAGTGAGAGTTTTTATAGGCTTTTTCTAACCTAGAATCGCTTTCTTACTCCTGTCAGTGTTTTATAAGGTTATTGGTAACTTTTTCAGTCCCAGCCCTAAGCAACATACACATCACGCAGAGTTGGCGAGTGAGACTGGGTACACAAGGCGTTTCCGTTAGTTTATAATACAATTAGTCTTGTGGAGCACTATGCGTTTCAGTCAGTGTTTTATAAGGGTATTGGTAACTTTTTCAGTCCCGGCCCTAAGCAGCATACACAGCACACACAGTTGGCAAGTGAGACTGGGTACACAAGATATTTCCATTAGTTTATGATACTATTAGTCTTTGACAGAAATAAATGTAGAAATAAATTATTAGTTGTTGGGATGCTGGTAGTTATAATATTTATTTCATATCCAAATTTATAGGAGTAAGATGAACTTGTTTTCATCCTACATATATGTATCCATTTTCATTATCAATCAATCAAGGTGGTGAAGAGAGATTTGTCTCACCTTGTGTGAGTTATTTCTTTGATTTGGTATCATGGTTATAATATTTATTTCATATCCAAATTTATAGGAGTAAGATGAACTTGTTTTCATCCTACATATATGTATGCATTTTCATTATCAATCAAGGTGGTGAACAGAGATTTGTCTCACCTTGTGTGTGAGTTATTTCTTTGATTTGGTATAAGAGCCACGTTGAAAAGTAGTGGAGTAGCAAACTGCTATTGGTATGCTGATTAAAAAGCCGCCAGCAAACACAAAAAAAGGCTGTGTGCTAAGGAGGCGACTGTCGCCTGGTGATTGGAGTGCAGATTTGTGAAGGAGACGATATGTAAAGAGCTACATGATGTTGGAGTGTACATCCATCGCCGTAGGAGTAGCGACCATGTGAGTGAGCTGCCACGCCAAGAGAAGAGCAGATCACTTTATGAATGAGAAGTGAGCCGCCACAAATAGAGAGAGCGGTCGTCAATTCAAAGGAGCAACCGCCATTCAAGTCACGCTGCGTACTCTTGCCATAGTCACCGCGACTTGTTGAGCAGAGAATAAAAGTGGAGCAGCCATCTTGAAGCTTCTGTTCCTAGCCACCATTCGCAGGATCATCAAATTAAAAGAGGCCACCACCTTCAGAAATAATCTGTCACTAAGTGAAGCCGTTGAAGCTAATTCAATCATTTCTTTTTAAGAGAATTGTTGGTTGATTGTTCTC
>ML777732.1:853252-878486 GCA_009831015.1 Picea engelmannii
ATCTGGCAGTAAGTGAGAAAACACTTCTTTTGATAATTTGATAGATATCCTATTGCAAGAAAAAGAACTAAAAAATAATTTTAACAGCAGGTTTCAGAGTTCAAATTTGGTGTTGATGGTCAAAGCCAAAAAGCCATACAAAGAAAAGTCATGGGAAAGAAATGATGGAGGCAAGTCTAATGTAAAACTACATTAAGGCAGGGCATCACCAAGAATGGATACAAGTATCAAGAAGAATGACTCATGTTACTATCGTGGTAAGTTTGGACATTATGCTAAGGATTGTAAGAAAAAAAGTTTCATGAGTCCAAATATAGAAGACATGTAAGAAATTTTGTTAATAGATAAGCAACAGTAAGTGATGATATCAAAAATATCAAGTCTCAAAGTTCTAAAATAACAACAGTAAGTGATGATCTCAAAAATATCCTATTGCAAGAAGAACCAAAAATTCAATTTGGTGTTGTTGGCCAAAGTAAAAAAGTCATACAAAGAAAAGCCATGGGAAAGAAATGTTGGAGGCAAGTCTAATGTAAAACTACATCAAGGCAGGGCATCACCAAGAATGGATACAAGTGTCAAGAAGAATGACTCATGTTACTATTGTGGTAAGTTTGGACATTATGCTAAGGATAAAAAGTTTCATGAGTCCAAATATAGAAGACATGCAAGAAAATTTGTTGATAGAAAAACAACAGTAAGTGATGATCTCAAAATATCAAGTTGTTTATTTCAGATGCATCTTTATGAGTAGAAACAGATGATTGTAATGCATGGTCCATAGATTCTGGTGCTTTTATTCATATGACATGTCATAGACATTGGTTTGAAACTTATCATGAGAAAACTAATGGTGCTAAAATCTATCTAGTTGATGTTCTATGTCATGAAATAAAAGGTTATGGTGATGTATGTGTGACTTTGCCAAGTGTTCATGTGAAACAAATCAAGAATGTAAAGTATGTTCTAGGAATTAAGAAAAAATTAATCTCGGTTTCAGCAATTACAGATCAAGGCTTAAAAGTTGAATTTGTGAAGTCAAGTTGTCTTGTGAAAGACATACAGGATCACTACAAAGTTATAGCTGAAGGAATCAGAATAGGAGGCCTCTACAAATTTGATGTTATTGTTAAGGATCATCAAGCATTGCCATCAACAACTATGTCTACAGAAAAACTATGGCACTTAAGGTATGGCCATCTAAATTTTAAAGATCTAGTTTTACTTCAAAAGAAAGAGGTGAAGGGTCTTCCAATTTTTAAGAATAAACATATTGAATGTAATGGTTGTGCATTGGAAAAACAACATAGGATTGACTTTCCTATAAGTACAAATAAAAGGAAAAGGGATATTCTTGAATTAGTGCATAATGATGTGTGTGGGCCAATGCAAACTAAATCACTTGGGGGAGCTTATTATTTTCGTATCTTCATTGATGATATAATAAAATTTACATGAGTTTATTTCATAAGAAAGAAAAGTGATGTGTTTGAATATTTCAAAGAGTTTAAAAATGTGGTTGAAAAGTAGACAAGGAAACATATCAAGATCCTTGGATCAGATCAAGGAGGAAAAAACACATCATGAGATTTCATCAAATACTACACGGGCAATGGGATTAAAAAACGATGCATAGTTTCACATTCTCCTTAGCAGAATGGTGTCGCTGCAAAGAAAAATAGAACCTTGGTTGAATGTGCTCGAAGCATGATTAAAGGTAAGAATCTTCCTAATGGTTTTTGGGATGAAGAAATAAGTATTGTTGTGTATCCAAAAAATAGAAGTCCAACCAAATTTTTAGAGCATAAAATGCCTTATGAAGCATTCTATGGTTATAAACCAATTGTTAATCATTTGAGAATTTTTGGGAGTAAAGCATTTTCCCACACTTCAAAGGAAAATAAAATGAAACTTGATGCAAAGTCGATCAAATGTATCTTCATTTGTTATTATGCTAACCATAAAGCCTATAAAATGTATGATCTCATTACTCATAAAGTTTTTGCAAGAAGAGATTTTATATTTCATGAATATGTAGATGAGGTTTAAAAAGAAGATGATCAAGATATATGGAAACTTCCTAAAGAAGAAATTGAAAATGAAAAAGAAGAAGAAATTGAAGATCAACAAGATGACGTTGAAGATCAAAGTAGCATTGAAGCTACAAGCAGCCAAAGTACACCAAGAAAGAGTGCATCAAATCCGCAAAGTAGTGAGACACTACGAAGATCAACAAGGAAAATTCAAACACCTATTAGGTATAAAGATTATGCTTTGATGACTCAAATTATTAGTGAAGAAGAGCCTTTGAATTTTGAGCAAGCATAGGATCATTAGGAATGGATGAGTGCCTCAGTGCTATGAAGGAGGAATATGTTTCCATAATGAAAAATGAAACTTGAAAACTTACTAAATTGCCTAAAAATAAAATTCCTATAGGTTCAAAATGGTTGTTCAAATCTAAGTTCAATGTTGATGGTAGTATAGACAAGTTTAAAGCTAGATTGGTTGCAAAATGCTATTCATAGAAAGAAGGAATAAATTATGACACATTTGCACCTATGGCTAAAATGGACACCATTAGATTAATGATTGCATTAGCTACTAAGTATAATTGGAAATTACATCAGTTGGATGTTAAGCCAACATTTTTGAATGGTGAATTAAAAGAAGTGTATCTTGTTCAACCAGAAGGCTTTGTAAAGCAGGGACAAGAACATCTTGTATGCAAGTTAAAGAAAGCTCACTATATGGTCTCAAACACGCTCTTAAGAAAGGGTATGTGAAAATTGACACTTTCTTCTTCCAACAAGGTTTCATCAAAAGTAAGAGTGATATAAATCTTTACATAAAGAAAGATGGAAATGGGAATGTCTCTTTGTTTTCATTGTATGTTGATGACTTAATCATAACATGAAGTACTACAAAATTGATTGATGAAATCAAAAGGAAGTTGTTACAGGAATTTGAAATGAAGGATCTTGGTTAGATGCATCATTGTTTAGGCATTGAGGTTTGGAGGAAAGATGGCAAGACTTTGATCACTCCAAGTAAGTATACAAAGGAACTAATCAAAAGGTTCAATATGAATGAATGTAATCCAGTGTCTACTCCATTAGAACGAAATTTTAACCTTTGCAATGATGATGATACAAAAGAAGTAAATGGTACTTTGTATCGACAATTGGTGGGAAGTCTAAACTATTTAACCACAATAAGACTTGATATTGCATATTCAGTTAGCGTATTGAGCCAATTTATGGCTCAACCTCATGACAGTGACTAGAAAACAGTTAAGAAAGTCAGTTGATACTTGAAAGGGGTTGTAGATTTTGGTATTGAATATACTAATCATTTGAATGTTGAGTTGACAAGTTATTCAAATTTTGATTGGACAAAATATCCATATGATAGAAAATCCACCACTGGATATGCATTCAATAGGATCTGAAATTCTGTCTTGGAGCAGCAAAAAGAAACCAATTGTTTCCTTGTCCTGAACTGAAGTAGAGTATAAAGCATTGTGCAGTGCTACTTGTGAAGCAATTTGGCTAAGGTATATTCTTGAAGACATGGGAGAAAGGCAAGGAATACCTATATCTATTAAAATTGATAATCAAAGCTCAATAAAATTGGTAAACAATCAAATTTATCATGCAAGATCAAAGCACATTGAAACTCAACATCACTTTGTAAGAAAAAAAGATTTCATCAAAAAAAATTAATTTGATGTACTATAATACAAATGACAATGTGACGAATATATTCACTAAGCCTTTGGGAAAGGTTAAATTTGTAATATGTAGAGAATTGTAAAGAATTCATTTCTCCATTAAAAAAAGTGACAAAAATAAATGTAGAAATGAATTATTAGCTACTTGTTGGGATGCTAGTAGTCTCAAAATCAAACTTGTTAGAATCTTGGCTATAATAATTATGTCAAATATAGATTTACAGGAGTCAAATGAACCTGTTTTCATCCTATATATGTATGCATTTTTCAATATCAATCAAGGTGGTGGAGAGACATATTTGTCTCACCTTGTACGTAAGTTATTTCTCTGATTGTTTTGTAGAACACTAAGCATTCTTGTTAGACTCATAAACACATTTTAACTCTAAATACAAAAAGGGATCAGAAAAAACAAAGAAATAATTAATTCTCATAATATTTAAAAAAATAAAATTTAAAATAATCGATTTTATTTATTTTATCATGCTTTAGTATTTTTCATTTTTTTTAAATTTTAATTTATTTTAATTCAATTCATTAACATTATATACCATATATATATATACCTAAATTGCAAATACATCAATTCAATTTATTAGCATTATGAAAATGACATATCTACCTAAAGTGTAAATACATTTCTACTTTAAGTGCGAATACATCTCTATGCAGCAATTAATCCCTATTGTATTGTTTCCCTTCCCCTTCCACTAAAGTATAAAAAAACACTCGCTTTAAACATCTCTTTGTGACCAAGAACTATGAGATTTTTCTTACTTTGCAATTTATGGAAGCTTAATTAAAAAAAGGAAAATTGATAAGGCCAACGACGAGGAGATGATTGAATACAAAAATTAATGTTCAATGACAATTGTATCTAGATCCAAGTAGGCACCAACGACTTGTATCTCTCCCTTAACCTAATCTCCGGAAAACTAAACAAGCGTACCAATCTAAAATATAAAAATTCTTAATCGAACCATTTGCTTCCTGTACTTCTTCCATCAAATGTTTAATTTATTTAATTATGTTGGTAATTTTACTTACTTATTTAATTAAGTTGGTAATTTAATTGCACAAAATTTGAGCTCGCTAAGAACCATACTTAATTTCTATTGGACAAAATTCAATTTTCTTTTCCAATTTAATATGTTTCAAAACAATTTCCTAAATATAAATACCAGGTTAAAATAAACCTTACCTTCAACCCCGCCATTCCCTTTCCTCCCAGATTGTACCAAGCACTCTACAACCATATGGAATAAAACCCAAAACCTACTAGTGGTTTCAAGCATGAGGAATTATAAACCATAAACTGTTTATGGTTTAGTTATGCCTATATATTGAGTGCTTGGATTGGAGGTACAACCATATGGAATAAAACCCAAAACCTACTAGTGGTTTCAAGCATGAGGAATTATAAACCATAAACTGTTTATGGTTTAGTTATGCCTATATATTGAGTGCTTGGATTGGAGGTATTGTATGGAGTTATTTAAGATACAATTAAGTTGCTGATATTTCTCCAAACCTGTAAGCTGTTAATTACTCCTATTAAGAACATAAAAACTCTGAAAGTGTAACAATAGAAAAACAATGTAAAATACAACTCTGTATTCTTTGTTCTATGGGATTGTTCTCTTTAACCATACAAATAATGTAATGCTCTTAAGCACATGTATTAATGTCTCATAGCAAGAGTAGTGGCTATTAATATTATAGTTAATATTAAAATAAAAAGGGAAAGAAAAAGTCAAATATGATCGACCCTCCTTTTGTATCCAACGAGCCTATAAGAAGAAGGTTGATATTTTTTAAATGTATGTTCTAAGTTTTTAATACAAATCTTCAATTCTTTGTTTTTCCTAGCTTATTTTGTATCAATTGATATAAGAGCCGACTTCCACAACCACCACAAGGGATTTGCTCCCTTCTTTGTCACTCTTCTGTAGCCACTATCAAGGATATGCTCCCTCTAAATTTCAACTTCTTTTATTTGATCTCGAGGCAAGGAAATAAGAGGGCATCACCCCCTCTCAACCTCTTGCACATTACCCAATCGATGCATACAATAATAACTCTTCTAGCAAACAGGGCACCTCACAAGGTCACTCCCACAGAGGACTCATCACTTGCAAAGAACAAAGCAACTATTTCAGTAGTAGTAGCAAGTGATTCAACAACATAATCCATTGCTCCAATAACACAATTAGGTGATTAGCACGCTCGCTACAGAGATCACATATATGTTCAGTTAAACAATCCACACCTACACTACCACCTGGCCTACACTTGGACCTTAAAGTGTCTCTTCTACCATTTGCTAGTGATTTTAATGTCAAACAAGTCGAAGCTTGGATCCAGGCATTCTCCTCTTATTTCACATAGCAATCTACAATGTAAGAACATGATAAAGTTGCATTAGTAGCCTGCTATCTTCAAGGCCCCGCTGCCCAATGGTAAGAGAATATCAAACACACATGGAGTACATAGGCCTCCCTTTACATGGAATTCAATGACGATGTCAACCACCAAGATCTAAGCATTATCCATAGCTAGGACACCTTTTTCATAGCCCTTCCAAAACAATTTTATCCAGCAAGCTACATGGAATATGTATGGGCACGATGGCTCCAACTCAAGCAGTCTACCAATCAAACCATCCAACAATGCATTGTCATCTTTTGCAAGTTCCAGGTGCATCTTTCCATATCTGATCCATAAAAGGTCCTTATCATTAAATTTAATTATGGTTTATTACCTACTCTCTGTCATGAAGTTGCTTTGGTGCAAAGTGCATCTCTTTCCATGGCCTTTTAAAATTATCTTGTTGGTCAAAATAAATTGGGTAACTTCCCAATTGCCTTCCATTCTCCATCTCAACCCTCCACTGCTCCCACAACATCCCCCATGGCTGCCACATCTCCGTCACTCGCAAATCAACACTGCAACTATCGCAAATTGACCTCTCACAACTCAATTGATCGGCATGCCATTCATCACCCATGATCGGCTAAAGCATTATTCTCAAAGGAAGTGCCCCCTTCCAAATATATCATCGATGTTGCCCATTCCACTTCCCCTTATCCTAGTCCTAATGACTTGTCCTTCTCCTCCTATAGCCCACGCTACCCTCTTTACTCATAGCTACCAAGTGAAAGTCACATGGACAACAACAACTAAATAAATTTGGTCTCCACTAGCCTTCTCAAAGAGTTGGCTCTGCCAATCACTCTTCATCCTCACCCTTACCATCTATGTTGGGTCAATAAAGGGGCTCAATCCTTACTTGTCAAGCAATAGTGTCTTGTCACTTTTTTTATTGGTTCTCACTTTCGTGATTCCATTTTGTACGACGTCGCCCCTCTAGATTCTATAAAGTTACTACTAGGGATTCCTTACCAATATGCACGCTTCGCCAAGTATGATTATCGCACATACTCATACACCCTTAGTAAGGATCATCATACATATCACTTTTAGTCCCCTATTGAGTCCATGCCCAAACCCCTCTCTGGTAACAATATGGTACAACACATGGCCCTTCACAAATGCTTACATTTTTGTATCATGCAAGACACCCAACCTCATGATCCTTCTCCAACACCAAGAACCTTGGATCCTCCCCTCATCAAGTACCATGAAGTCTTTCCTAAACCCAAGGCCTTGAAACCTCCATGTAGTCTCACACATACTCTCATGCTATTCCCAAGCACTTCCCTTCCCATTGCTCCTGCTCACCATTTGGGCTCAGATGAGAATGCAACAATAGACAAACCAATTTATGAACTTTTGAATGTAGGAACAATCTGACCTAGCTCCTCATATGGTGGATCACCACCCCTTATTATCCATCAACAAGAATCAAATGAATGACAATTTGTCATTATTTATCTGGATGGCATATTGATCTTCAACAAGACATGGGTGGACCATGTCCTCCATCGGCACCAAGTTCTTGATATTTTGCCTACCAATAAGCTTCAAAGAAAGCACAAAAACTTTGTATTTGACCAACAAATGTTTCTTCTCCGGAAATTTTACTTTTGACCAAGGGTATTCAACCCAACCCTCAAATGTCAAAGTGCACTTGGACTAGACTTTACCTCATTCTGCAACAAAGCTCAAGCATTTTTCTTGGGGTCATACATTTCTATCACAAATCACTTTTCAAGGTCTTATATTAGGCTCTAGAAAACACAACTACATTCCATGGAATCCAAGATCTCCTATGTTTCACACTAGTCCATCTCCTTACCTTCTTGCAGCCTTTTTTGATAGAGTGTGAAGCTTCTCCTAAAACCAATGGGGCCATAATAGGGAGGTCACCCTATCCCATATCATTCATAAGGGTTATTTTCTACCATACTTCACTACAAATCGCATGCCAACACATTCTATGCATTAGTCTAGCATTGGCATCATCATTCGTTAGGGCAAGAAACATTATTGCACATGGATCACCAACCTTTACTTTTCATCCATTTTCAACCCTAGCTCCAAGACAACCACCACCTTAAATGGGTGACCTGTATATAGCAATGTCATTTGGGTCTTATGACAAGGTGCACCCATCATCTGGTTGCTCTCCTTAATTGCTCATCTGGCATGATATTATAGTTTTTTTGGTTTGCATCCCTACTTTTGGGGTGTGGAAGAAAAAAAATCCAATTCACTCTACCATCCAACACCCCACTACAATCAATCACACACCATTTCTTGATTCTTTTGTCCATAACATCATCCCTCCTTATCTCATGGGCTACAAGGGTACACTACTTATCCAAACTCAATGGGGTTTCTGGAGAACACATTTGTTACTTACTTTCCCATCTAGTTTTGCAAATAGGGACACTTGTGACTTCAAACAAGGAGGAATCAGTGCGAGAACCAAGATAGCAAGTGGTGGTGCACATTAATGAAACATACCAAGAGTAATAGCTATTAATAGAACACTTTAATATTAAATAAAATAGGGAAGAACAAATCAAATATGATTGACCCTCTTTTTGTATCTAGCCAACCTATAAGAAGAAGGTCGTTATTTGCTAAATTATGTTTTGAGTTTTTAATACAAATCTTCAATTCTTTGTTTTCCCTAGCTGATTTTGTATCATGTATGATCACCCTTCCTATTGAGATTGAACATGAAGACATAGTAATATTTCAAACTACCACTATATTAACATTGACCATATTATATAAATGACCACGACATTGAATAGTTTAACTTATATTAGGTGTGCAATTCTCTTAGAGACTACTACAATCTCAATTAAGTGTGCAATTCTCTTAGAGACTATTACGATCTCAATTAAGTGTGCAGTTCTCTTAGAGATTGCTACAATCTCAATCTAACCTCATAAAAATTTGACAAAACCCAAGAGATACCTATCAAATAATCATTTAGGTTGAGAATAAACCTCATACATTGGGGTGGAATAAAATTGGAACCACTCTCAAACACTCTAGAATTATTAATGGTAATGTTAAAAATTTAAGTAAAAGAATAGAAAAGGAAAGATGATAATGTTACTTTTTACTTCTAGAATTAAATATTGTCAATTATGGCTTCCAACAAAAAGTCAGAAAATTGACCCAAAAAATCAAATGTTTGGCTTATCTTACCTTTTTTTCACAATCCTATTGATTTTCATAGGGGCTTCACCGTGTTGACCAATATCTTATCATGTTCATTCATAAAGGGGGTTTTAAAATTATGAAAAATAGAATCAATATATTGTAAGTATTGGGGTTGGGGGATATGGGTAGGTGGGGTTTATAAGTATTTGAAGGTATAAAAAGAGGTATTTGGTAAAAAAGAAGGGATATCTAGTACAAATACGGGTTTGTTTTTATTGGAAATATGTATTCAGAGAGAGGGGCAACAAAAAGTTTTTGGGAGGTATTTATCAATATCTAATGAAATTAGAGGTATTCTTTAATATCCCATGAATGCACATGCTATAGGTTCATTAAGTGGAGACCCCATGGTGATTTTTGACAATTTCTTATTAAAAATAATGATTGATTTAAATGTCGATTAATCATTTTGTTATTAAAATCATGATTTTTTTACAACAGTGTTGATGTTCAAATGATTTTTCTAATTATGATCTATATAAAATAATGGTGAACATGTTGATTTGGAATTAACTTACCAAGTAATTTTAGAAAGAAGTGGCATAGGAAAAAAAAAAAAATCTAAAAAAAGACCCATACAGCTTTAAATTCATAGACAATCCATGACAAATTATAAAAGGATGATATCAAGGTCCAGATCCATTAAAGCTGATTTATTAATATGTTGTAGAGAAGGAGAAAAGAAAAACTTCATTTGATTATCTCCAAGTTCAAATGAGCTAATTTATCAATACATACATATTAAAAAAAAAATGAATAATAAGTATATAAAAAATATAAATTTTAAATTTTTAAGTATATAGAAAATATGATATTAAATATATATAATATATTAAAAAAATTATTAAATATATATAATATAAAAGATATGTGTATATGCATATTTAGCCTATGAAAAAGTTAGCTCGAGTGCATAATGAAGAGGAAGTGCCCCACACATTTCCAACGAAAATGAAATTTAGCAAGCCAAAAACTTAAAAACCATTTTCCAAATACATGGCAATGAGTCTCTATCTACTTTCCCTTTATCCAGATATTTAGGTTTACCAATGAGTATGTGTATAGATACCTTCCCATTATTGAGATATTTAAGCCATGAACCTTGATTATGAATCGATGGTAAACCCATGATTATTAAAAGAATAAAGGGTATTCTTCGATCATTCCAAAGCTAAGTTTCCCTAAACTCTCTAGATGAAAATAAATAGGCAAACATACAATACAAAAAACAAAAACAACTTGTGTTTTCTTATTCAATATTTATTTCCTCTCCCTCCCCTCCCATACTTATTTCCTCTCCATCCCTACAATACTAATAATGTGTACAATACTAATAATGTGTACAATAATAATAATGTGTTGTTGCTTCCCTACTAATAAATCTCCCTCTCCTACAATACTTATTTCCTCTCCCTCCCTACAATACTAATAATCTGTACAATAATAATGTGTTGTTGCTTCCCTACTAATAAGGATGGATAAGCTTTTTACTTAAAAAAAAAAAGATTTAATTTTTTTCTAAATATTAAGATTTCTATAGATATAAATCCCTTGAATTATGGGTTGATAATCTTTAAAAGTATATTACATAGCTATGACTCTATTCATTTTAATTTTCTACATGACAATTTATCCATTTTAATTTTTTATGGGACAATTCACAATTGGAAAGATGATTAGAAACCTTGAAAATATTGTAATTTGAACTTATGTCAAAAGAATATTAAGTTTTTCATAATCCATTCATATTTAACCTTATTTATCAAGGATTAGAAACCTTGAAAATATTGTAATTTGAACTTATGTCAAAAGAATATTAAGTTTTTTATAATCCATCCATATTTAATCCTATTTATCAAGGAGTTGTTTCTTATGCCTACATTACCTTGAAAGGACATATTACAGTCATGGCCCTATCCATTTTGATTTTCTAGAGGACAATTGTATCCATTATAATTTTTGATAGGACAATTCAGAATTGGAAGAATGATTAGAAACCTTGAAAATATTGTAATTTGAACTTATGTCAAAAGAATATTAATCTTTTCATAATCCATCCATATTTAACCCTATTTATAAGGAGTTGTTCCTAATGTTTAGGTTCCTACGAAGGACCAAGTCCTTCCAAAGAAACATTTCTTTATGGGCAATTAGCACTTTAGACTTATCCATGGATGATCAACATAATTTTACTCATTCACTTCGATAATCTATGATGTACCCAATAAACTAACATGAAAATAATTATTTTGGATGATTAATATAATTTATTCTGTAACCTACGAGGTACCCAATATACTAACATGAAAATAACTCTTTAAGAAAATCACATGGACAAAAATATTTTCCAAAAAAGAAATTGATTAATGTTGTTGTTTGTTGAAACCAATATCCTTAGTAATTCAAAATAGCCCTTTTTTAAAGATTTAATGTTACTTTCTACTTACCATTCGACCAACGCTTCATAGATTTGAAGGCAATTATTGAAATCAGAAATCAATGCTCTTGAACAAATTCGATTGTAGAGTTGTTTTTAGGTCTTGTTTTACATATTAAGGAAGGTCCAATTGACTCTAACTACAACGTTGAATCATCAATCATGTACAGCCTGAGTGGGCCTAATGGTTAAGAACATGTGTTTCCTCTTAAGAGGTCACAGGTTCAAATCCAGAGGGGGGTAGGGTATGTATACCTTCGTAAACTTTACCAGTCAAATCGTTGGGCGGAGGGGGGTCCCTTATCCCACAAACAAGAGGGTCTCATACACCAATTTGATGTGTTGGCTTGGCCGTAACCTTAAAAATAGATTATTATTATTATTATAATTTACAATTTAGAGAAGGGAGGATTACAAGACTCATTTCTTTTTAGATTTTCAATCTAGAGGATGCCTTGGAAAGAATTCTTCTATGATACATGACTTTTTTTTTTCAAATTTAAAATCTATAGAAATTCTTTTACGTTGTTGACACAAATTCTTTGGAAAGGATAAATTCTTGGTTACAAATTTTATAGTAATTAGTTTCATTAGAGTTTCTCTAGGTACTCTTTTTCGTTACCAACTTTATAGTAATTAGTTTTATTAGAGTTGTTTTGGGTACTCTTTCATAATATTCAACACTCACACAGTAATGGTACTTTGTGAATATTAATAGTAATTCAATATTTAAATAAAATTAGACTTTGTATAAAGCATTCAATTAATGATAGTTTGTGAATATTAATACTAATTTAATATTTAAAATCAATTTTTTATAAAGTATTCAATTAATTTATTAATTTATGGACATATTTAACTGTAACATTCATATTATAATGATTGTTTGTGAATATTAATACTAATTCAATATTTAAAACCAAATTTTATATAAAATATTCAATTGATTGGGAAACAAATTTAATTTTTAATTTTTTTTAAATAATCTATTGTGTCAACCCACTATTTTATTTTATTTTTAAATTTTGAAATTTATTCTAATTAATTCACATGAAATTATAACTTCAAAGAAAGTTCCCATAAAGAGAATGATGAGTTACTTCACAAATTAAGTTACTCTTTTGTTCATTTAAAACATTAATACTAACTAAAGAAAAATGCATTTTTTTAATAAAACATATGTACTTTGGTCATTAGTCATCATTAATACTAGTTACTAGTTCATTTCAAATTCAAGATGTTAGATTCACTACGGTCATAATTAGCCTTACTTTGAAATTATAGTTATGATGTAATATCGCTTCACCATTTACTAAAATTAAATACAAAAGTTATACACCTAAGTACATTTCGTTGACTTTCATGAAAGTCCAATGTACTTGTATGTTTGTTTGATTATGTGATAATGTCGTTTTTGTGGATATCATTTAATTTGGATTCAATTTGGTTATAATGAGGATGATATTTTTAGTAAATACAAAAGTTATAACATTCCGTTGACTTTCATGAAAGTTCAATGTACTTATATGTTTGTTTGATTATGTGATAATGTCAAATTATTTTTTTTTTTTTTTTTTTTGGGGATATCATTGAATTTGGATTCAATTTGGTTATAATGAGGATGATATTAACGGCAGAGTTAATAACCTTTTGAAGGATATTAATTAAATTGATCACCAAGTCTTAAAAAATTCATCATTATAATACTAAATAATGTATGAAATAAATCATTAAAAAAGTGTTTGTTGATAAAAACTTATACCAATCATTTATGTATTTATGCTAATACTTAATTAATAAAGTTTTAGATATAAGTAATATTTTTATTTTGAAGGAAAAATTAATGAGACACGTTATGTAATGTATTCAAGGAGAATAATACGGGGTGCCTAAGGAGACACTCAAAGATATAATGAAAGTAATGTGGTCATAATCATGGAATAGGACCACTCGGTAGTTGATGGGTAATAAAAAGGCTTTAAGAGGAAATAATATCATAATGAGTAGTTGGCATAGACCTCTAGAAATATTCATGAAAAGATATAAATACAAGAGTATCATTGTATTGAGATATGTGTGATGTATGGCTTTGTATCAAACATGACTAGTGGAATACTCTGAAAAAATATAAATACATGAGTATCATTTTATTGAGATATGTGTAAAGCATGGTCTTGTATCAAGCATGGTTTGTGAAGTGATTCCTTCCATAAGGAGTATTTGATGATGTTACYCCACCTTAAAGATTCTTCTCTATGTTCTTGTGTTYTTTATGGTGTGAATGTTTGGTATTTTCTAAAGGAAAGAATTTAATTCTCAAACTTAAGGGTTGATCCCATATACTTTTATCTTTTATCTATCAAGGTATTCTAGATACCACATTAAAYTCATTATTCTCATGGATAGCTCCCTAGATACTCCATATCATCCTCCCTAARTACATTACACAATATTGAATCATTATCTCTCWAATTCAATAATTATTAAAAAACATATTCATTATCTTCAAAACTTGATATACCTCAAACGAGATACTAACCACTTTTTATGGTATGTGGTTGTGMTAATATATTCTACATGTCTACAAAAGTTCCAATTTCACCTTTGGCCAGTATGAATGGGCATGYTGTATTCCTTGATTTCAAAAGTTCCATTTTAACATTTGGCCAATATGAATGGATGTATTGTATTACCTAGGAAACGCCTTGCTTGCTCATACCTTGCTCATACCATTTTGTTGAGAAAAGTTCTCAGCGATTTACTCGCAGCTTCACTCTTGTCCTTGTTCCTGCTTATGTCGACAACTTTTACAGTTGAATGACAACAATCTACTGAATGTTTTTCAATGAAGATGTTTTCCTAGTGTGCAAGACTAATAACTTTCTCCTTTGTCCAGTATGAATGGATGTGTTGTAGTTTCTGGAGTCACTAGTGTAGTTAGGAAGCTCGGTTGTTTGTTTATACCATTCTGTTGAAAACAGTTCTCGAAGCTCGGTTGTTTGTTTATACCATTCTGTTGAAAACAGTTCTCAGTTATCTGGTCACAACATTTTCATTATTGTCCTTGGTCCCGTTTATAATCTCTAAATCTTACGATTGATTGACAACATCTTACACAGTGTTCTTCATTGGAGATGTCTCCCTTGTTTGTAACTCCATAAATAAAATAAAAATATAAGAAAAACGAACTCTTAACTAAAAACTATAAAAGACCTCACCATTTGTTACTCAGAATGATGCAACAATTTAAAGAAAACAACACAGATCCATATCGCTCTCCGTGAAGAGATCAAGAGTAAAGATGGATATAGATTCTATGCAAGTTACCAAATAGCAAATTTCCTTCTGATGTTTACGAGCTATGATATTTTCTTAATTAATAGTTATTTCTGTGCAGTGTAACAAGCTATCCGTTTGAGATATATTATCAATGCTTATTTCTGTGCATTGGTTACAAGTTACGGAGTTGGGAAAGTTAAGGATACGATGTTATCGGACCAATTAAGGTACCTTGCCACGAGGCTATATGCCTCGTTTATTTATTACAAGAGCTAATTTAATTTCATGGGCAACTGTTTGATGTTTAGGAAAAGTAATAATTTAAACAAATAGCAAGATCGACGAACAAATCACCAAGTATTCACCTAAGTAAAAATAACATAAAATAGAGACATACCTTCAAATCTTTGGGACCTAAAACGCATGTTATTGTACCTAGCCTTTGTCTTCTCCTTTTCGTTTCCACGGACTCCCGTTGTCTATCTCCATTCGTAAATTTTCCAGATTCAACTGAATAATGTGCTTCAGCTTGGTGCTTTCTCTTGCATTTAATAGTTGATGAGTCATCCTCACTTATAGCTTGTGAGCCAGTTTGAATTGAGTCCATGCCCTCTCTAAGCGCGCTTGCCGTGACCTCTATTGCTAGGTTGGAATTCGCATTCATACCTTGTGAACCCGCTTCATTCGTATCACCATCCATCTGGAAATTGTCTAGATATTCTAGACTCGTTTGAACTGGCAGAGAGGCTGCACAAATATCAACTATTGACCGCTTCTTTCCTGTCCTTAATTTTTGTTTTTGCATTCTAACTTGGCTTTTCTCTGTCATAGCAACTTGGGCAAGGCAATTGTCCATGTGAGCATTCACAGCGGTGATGGTCGCTGAAGTGAATGTTGTACAAACTGGGCATATTTTGACCCCAGAACCTTCAGAATTGCCTATATCGAAATTATTATGTCTCCGCGACTCAATTTTGGTTATTTCTGAATCCAGTTTATCAATTTTGCTTCCATCAAATTCCAATGAGCCCGACTTTGTTCCCGCCTGATCTGCTCTCTCATCTGGGGCCCTCGTTGCCTTAACCTTTTCCTTGCCGCCTCCTACACCATTCAGTAAGTCACCTTCCCTTTCAATTAAATCAAAGGTCGAATTCTTTGTCTGGGTTTGGTTGTCTGGTTCTTTATGAGTTTTATTGCCATCACTCCTATCGGCTTTCACACGTTTCTGCAATCTTTCAAGCTGAGCCTTACCTTCCGACACTGAAGTAAATTTTCGCGCTTGAATTTTCGAGTGGCCATCTTTAATACATGAAGGCACAATAATGTTCCTGCCATGTTCCTCAACCCTCTCATTTTTGTTTTCTATATTTTTAATAGCCTCTTCGCTTCTAGAAATATTTGACAAGTCCTGTCCTGAAATTTTAACTGTGCTTAGTTTCCTAATTTGTTCATCCAAGTCTTGAGAAAACCCCGGTCCAGTTTCTGGATCTGTATCTAAAGAAACCGTTAGCTGTTGTTCTATGATGTGGTCGACATTTTTGGAATTATCTTCTGGCCGCTCAATACTGAGAGAATTACACCTGTCCAAGGACACCCCAAAGTGCTTATGTTCCCCAAACATTTCCAGGCATGGATGACATGACCACCATCTGTAATTAGGCCTAACCAGAGGCGGAAGAGGGGGCTTTTTCCCTTCTCTTAGACTGTCCTGGAGTAGGCTTTCAGACAATGGCCAACATTTCCTTATGTCCACACTTCTAACTTTTGCAACATATTCACTGTATATCCAAAAATCATGAACGCAGTAGTTAAAGAGAAAAGAAACACATTTTGAGCTTTCAGCTGCTAACATTTGCTGAAAAAATTAATGTTAAAAGCAACACACAGCAACAAAGAGAGAGTATAGGCCATGCATTCACCTACCGTATGGAGAAACCTTCGCTTAGGACGCTTCTGCCGTCAATTTTCCGAGGAAGATCTTGGAAAAAAGTAGCTGGATTTCTGAAGGTCGCAAAACCAAAACCATGATCAGCTTTGTCAAGATTATGAGGGTGAATACGAATTTCAGATAAAGCGTTCTCAACCGCAGCTGCTGGGCAATTAGGTTCCGTATTAATCTGTACATTTTGCAGGTTCAGAAGTGGTGGAGTGCCATTTGGAGGATTTTTGTCGCCATCCATAGATGGCTCGAGAACACTAGGTAAAACTCCCTCTCAATTGTACTCTCCTCCCGCTTTCTGTGTAACTGAAACCCCGTTATTTAAAAAGCACCTCAACAACCCTACTTGTCATTAACCTCCCGAGTCATAACATATAATGAAGTCCGCAGTAGTCCCATTATCGGAAGTTCAAGTGTCAGTGGCATCCTGCAATGCCGTCAAAATATAATCTCAAAATTTTAATAGCGGGAAGAATAAGAATACATCCTGCAAGATAAATCTACATCCCTAACATAAAATGGCGTATGAATTTTAAGCCTATGGAAGATCAAGTCATCCCGTTATAGTTATGCCGTAATCGTTTCGAGGCTGTGTTACGAAAAACAAAAAGCATCGGAATAAATTCATGGTGGAAACCCTGCAAGATCTGTGTACAAGCAAGGTTTCACAAGGGCGTTGAAGCCCGTGACCGTGGCCCAAAGCAGGAGATAAAAGGCGGAGGGAAGGATATAAAGGCGGAGGGGAGCACTTGCAGGGGTGATCGATCCGTACTGTCCGCGGCCCAAAGCCGGAGCACAATACAAAAGCAGAAAAGAAAACAAAACAAAAATGAATCAAAAGAAAACAGATCGAAGAGAAAAATGAAGAGCATGATCACTCACCAGGAAATCAGCCTTCACTGTGATCGAACTCTGGACAGAAGAATGAGCGGTAACAATCCCCCGCAACACAGAGCACATGAGAGCATACCAGGAGAGTAGAGAGGAGAGAGCGCGCGCCTTTTCTCAGTGCCAATGGGCGGGCAGATGGGAAAGATAAATGGGGAGAATACAGATAGCCTTTCCGGGCTCTATCCATTGCGATGGGAAAACGCTCCACATATATATATATGTATATATCCATGACCCATGTCCCACATATATATAATATATATATATCCATGACCCATTTTCGGCCTCATTCCATCTTGTCTCTGTCATAGAAGTTTCACTTTCTATCTTTATTGACATATTACTATTACTTCTTCATGATGCATGACCAGTTATTCCATGCCATCTTGATGGTGGTCGGTGTGGGTCTCCTTCACCTCTATGCGGAAGATGCCACGTGGACGCAGACCGTAACAAATTGTGTAGGTATGTCTTGTCTCGCTATCTGAGATCACTGTGTGTAATTTTAACTTTCTCTCCGAACTCCATCTCGATTTCCTCGTTAACGACATTAAATGAATGTGGAACTTTAACCTTTCACTCCGAACTCCATCTCGATTTCCTCGTTAACGACATTACATGAATGTGGAATTCTAACATTTCAGAACTCCATCTCGATTTCCTCTTGAACGACATGAACGACATTACATGAATGTGGAATTTTAACATAATACTATTTAATATCCCGCCAGCCCTTTAAACTTTATTTTATTTAATGCACTCATACTTACTTTAGAAACAGACCCAATCATTCTAACATATTTAAATCCAGAAACAGATCCTTCTCATTCAATACGTTTAATACTTTCAAATGTGTTCAGATTTTTTAATTTGAATTATATAACATCTTTAATTCAAATTAAAAAAATCCGAACACATTTGAAAGTATTGAATGATTATATAACATCTTCATCGATTTTAATTCAAATTAAAAAATCTCCACACATTCGAAAGTATTAAACGTCGATTTTAATTCAAATTAAAAAATCTCAACACATTTGAAAGTATTAAACGTATTGAATGAGAAGATATATATATTTATAAATAAAAGAAATTATTTTAAAAATAAAAATAATACTTAGGTTAAGAGAAAATAGTGTGAAATCTTGTTTTTTTATTATAAATTTTACTATTTTTATTGTTTAAAAGTTTTTTTTAATTTATTTTAAAATAAAATTTAATTTTGATTTTGATTATATTTATTTTATTTTAAAAATTTTACAAAAGTAATTTTGATCATTCTAATTAAAATTTATAAAAAAATTGTAAAAAAACAATTTTCTTTTTTAATGCTTTCATTATTATTTTAAGATTTATCATTAAATTATTATTCTAAAACTTACCATTAAATTTTATAGGATAATCTTATTTTATGTTTTAATAGTTAAAATGCCTTAGAATGTAAGCCCAGTCTCATACTAAAATCAATTATAAGGATGATCCACAAAAAGCTAGAGGCTTTTTTTTTTTTTTTCCAAAAAAAATTCCTCGAATTTATATAGTGTATAAATTCATTTACAAATGTGGACTGCAGCAAAGGATGTGGTCGTAATGCTCTAGCATTGTGGACCTGTACCATCTAAAATCAGCAAAGAAGAAAAAACTGACTGACTATTCTATGGAAGGAGTGAATCAGTCACAAGTGACGAGGTCTTCCCATCATCAAAATTCAATGTAAACAAAACAAGGGGCAGATTGCCAATCTGCAGCAAAAGGGCAGGCAGCATCCTTCTCATTCAAAGATATTTAAAGAGGTGATAGGGCTCTCGATCCCTCGATCACAGTGATAGATCGAGAGCCTTCCTACCACACCGGTTAGGGCCCTCTTTGAGAGCGCATCAGCTGCCTTATTGAAAGAGCGAGGAACATGGAGAAATTTGATATGGGAGAAGCCCAGAGAAAGGTCTCTCGTTTTTTGTTTCCATCCTTCTAAATGGATGGAGTTTAGCTTGCTTTTTTTAGAGATCCAGTCAATAATTACTTTCGAGTCACCCTGAACGTGAAGTCCATCAATAGACCAAAGGGCAGCGAGAGTAAGCGTGGCCCATAAACCCATAAGCTCTGCTTTTGTATTAGTTCCAGCTCCGCAGTTGAGGAACCAATTTGTAATTCTGGACTGATGAGTTTTGAAAGTGCCTCCTGCACCGCAACAAGAGCCACTAGACTGGGTTGCTCCGTCGAAAAAAGCAAAAGTGAGTCCCTCGGACAAGTCAAAAATTAAAGTTTGAGGAGGGAAGCATCTCACAGTATTCGGTTGCCAGCTGTAGGAGGCCAGAATCTTGTGTAAAACCTTCGTCAAAGATGGTTGGCCGTCCTAAAAAATCACACGATTTCTCTCCAGCCAGAGTTGCCAGCTAATATGTATCGCCAGACTAGGCGGGGCTGATTTTTTGGAGGGCCAAAATGAGAAACTATCAGAGATAGAGTGCCACACCAGTCTTTTGGAAGTTGAAAATGCTTTAAGGAGCGGTTCCAGACTTCAATAGAGAACGAGCAGTACTGCAATAGGTGTTGGAGGTCCTCTGAAGCATTTTTACATAGCGAGCAGATCCCCGGCCCGACCCATCCTCTCCTTTGAAGTGCTTCCCAGGAAAGAATCTTTTCATTTCCAACCAGCCAGGCAAAAAGTTTTAGCTTGAGGGGCAAATTCAACTTCCATAACTGAATGGTCCAAGGCAGAACGGAAAAGGAAAGAAGTTGATTCTGAAGGGCGCCGTAAAGATTTTTTACAGTTATAAACCCGGACGCATCTCCGCCGACCCATAACAATACGTCATGCTCGGTAGTTAAGGAAATCCCTGCACTTTTTAGTGCTGAGGTGAAGTGGATCCACTCCGTGGCAAGCGGTTCCATTAAAGAGAGATCGCTAGTAGACCTCCAATCATCCGGTAGAGGGGACGCGCCCGAAATAGTTCTTGCCTGAGCGAGTGTAGTTATATTAAAAGCCTGGAGGTGTAATCTCAGCAGGGGCGAGAGAAAGGATCGATCCCCCAGCCCCAGAATCGAATCTCTGCCTACAAGAATGTTCTTGCCCTCTCCAGGCCTCCAACTAAGCCAGTGGAGTATTACTGGAGATGATGCCACCAGGCCTTTCCAAAATGATGAGGCCCTCTGCAGTTGAAAAGATGGCTTGCGGAGCCAAAGGAGAAGCGGCTTGGAGTTTAGATACTTGTCATTGATGATTTTGTGACAAATACTATCTTGGGAGACAGCTCTCCAGAAGGAGCTGGCCAGGAGGGCCTTGTTAAATAAGGAGAGGTTTTTGAGGCCCCATCCCCCTGCCCTCCTCGGTTTAGACAGTGCCTGCCAATTACAAAGATGAATACGGCTTTTGTCAGCCTGTACACCCCACAGGAAATTGAAAGCTAATCTGCGCAGTGTAGAGATAATCTTTGAAGGAACCCGTTCCAGCATCATCCAGTATACTGCCAGGCTTTCGAGCACCGATTTGACCAGGATGAGCCTTCCACCCAATGACAGCCATTTATTACACCAGAAGTCAATTTTTTTTTTAAAAGTATCTACCAGCCATCGCCAGTCACCGGAGGAAGAGCCTCCCAGCTTCAATCGGAAACCCAAATAGGTGAAGCCTTCACACAAATTTATAAAAGTAAGAGGTATGAAATCTTTGAGAGATTGGAGCTCGGTCTCTGTAAGACCCCAGTAGTGGACTGTGGATTTGGAGCTATTTATGGATAGACCTGAAACAGAACAAAAACACTGGAGCACCTCTTGGATTTAATGCCATTCCACGGGGTCAGCATTAGACAAGAGAAGGACATCATCTACAAACATCAGATGGAAGATATTAACGAGTTTTGATACCTTTAAGCCCGAAATGTGATTCTCAGAGAAGCTTTTTGTGAGTAGTATACTAAGACCTTCCATTATCAAAATGAAGAGATAAGGGGAGAGTGGACAGGCTTATGTCTCAATCCTTCTTTGTGGTCTTAAAATTATATGTCTCTATATATGAGTGGATGTAAAAAAAAAAAAAAATTAAATGTAATGTTTGTATTTATAGGATGTATGATGTTTTAAGAGATCAAGCTAGCTAGTTGCTCTCTATTCTCTTTTTTCACAATAGTAAAATGTCTTATATTAGAAATATAAAATAAACTTTACAAAATCCTTTCCAAATATTGAAAACATTTGTTGTCCTTTTACAAACCATACTTTCCTATTCTCTATATCTTATTATAAAAGGTTCGCTCAAAATAACCAAAAATCAAAAACTTTATTGTTCTATTACATTTGTTAATCCTCATTTAATCAAGACCTCTAAATTTATAATTTATGTATTCTTTCGAAACTTTCAACTTGATCTCTCAATCCTTTAGCAAAATATAAATAACCTTCCTCCATAAGAAAAGCATGCTTTGAAAATTGATCTACTTCCCTATTGAATTCCCTGTAGATGTGTTGAATTTTTAGATTCTGGAAGCTTCCACTCATCTGTCGAATTTTGGTCATCCAAGGCTATAAAGAAATCACCTACAAATTATTTTTGTATGAAAACCAGTCAACAATTACTTTGGAATCTCCAATCAATTGAAAGCAAGTAGCCTGTTTATGTAGAGCAAAAAACATAAGACTCCAAAGTGCCAAAAGTTCCCCTCTAGTATTTGTTCTTATTCCACAATTCATTTTAATGCTATAAGTATCCCCCTTTGGACATTTTAGCACAATTCCTGCACCACAAATTTCACCTTCATTTTGTGAAGCACCATCAAAGAAACCAACAACCAAATTCCCTTCCAGCAAAGGAGGACAAACTACTCTTTGAGAATGGACAACAAAAGTTTTGTTGAATTCACCCAAATCTTGTAAAACTCGATTGCATACCTTAAGAAGATATAAAGCTTGATTCTCAAATATAATCAAGTTTCTCTGCCTCCAAATTTCCCAACAAATATAACAAGGTAAATCCGACCAATTATTCTTTACCTTATTCCAATTCTGAAAACTTTCACTAAGTTGTCCACAATCCCAAATACTTTGTACCTTAAGAACTTTTAAAAGATAATACCAGACTTCTCTTACGAAAGGGAAAGTTACCATTAAATGATTTATTGTTTCCTCCCCCTCGCCACACAGAAAACATCTACTAGGTCGAGCAAAACCTATTTTTAACAAGTTATCCCAGGTTAGAATTATATTATCTATCATCAACCAACAAAATAATTGAAACCACAAGGGGATATGCCATTTCCAAATCTCAATCATCCATTCCTCTAGACCAACATCCACTTTCTCTCAAAATTGCACCTCATAAGCTTGTTTTGCAGACACTTTCCCTTCTTTATTATCTCAGGACCAAACAATTTTATCTCTTACATCAGATAAAATAAACCCAGAGTGTTTCAGTCCCCTTACATAATTCTCCCATTCCAACTTTTGATCCTC
This sequence comes from Picea engelmannii, assembly GCA_009831015.1. Taxonomy (NCBI): domain Eukaryota; kingdom Viridiplantae; phylum Streptophyta; class Pinopsida; order Pinales; family Pinaceae; genus Picea; species Picea engelmannii. Next base: position 876,620 of record ML777732.1, read on the forward strand.
TATAAGATCTAGAAAATATGCAAATTTCCAATTAAAACCATGAGAAAATCTAATAACAACAGAAGCTACCTGATCAAGATTGAAAATACCTTTTGAGTGAAGTGTGGAAACCAAACTTTCAGATAGTTTGTAGTAAGAATGAGAACTTATCGGCAGATCCAAACCAACCCTTATATCCCTTCCATTTACAGGCTTCCAGGATAACCAGTCAATGACAATAGACAAAGAATTAGTAAGCGCTCTCCAACAATTTGACATTCCTTTCACATTCAATCTCCCTTTTCTAATCCACTCAATCACAGAATATCGTCTTAAATATTTTTTAAGAATCACTTTGTGCCACAAGCCATGGCCAAAAAGGCTCCTCCACAAGATCTTTGCAACCATAGCTTTTCCAAAACATAAAATATTTATAAATCTCCATCCTCCAATCTTATTAGGTTTTGCAATCCTGTTCCAATTTACCGAATGAAATATTTCTATCTCTTTGTTGCCTAACCACAAAAAAATAAACATCCACCTTCTAATCATGTTCAAAATGCTTTTGGGAATATTTTCCAAAGACAACCAATACACATAAATGTTTTCCAGTACTGATTTTACCAATATGTACCTGCTTCCCAACATAAGCCATCTATGACACCAACTGGATATTTTTTTCTCCACTTTTTTAAGCAGACACCTCCAATCATTTATAATATAACAATTTGGATTAAGAAAAAACCCCTAGTATTTAAAACCATCATCTAAAGGTTTTACCTCGTAGGGTTGTAAGTCTTTCAAAAGTAATAACTCCTCCCTAGATCATCCCACTTCCAGAAATTGTGACTTGTGAGCACTGAAATCCATTCCAGTTGCATTGTTAAACAAATCAAGCACCTCCTTTAACATTCCCCATTCTATCAAGGATCATTTTCCAAAAAGAATAATATATCATCTACAAAAAGTAGATGAGTAATTCTAAACCCCTTCGCTACTGAGACTCCTTGAATTTTGCCTTTTTCAACAAGTTTCCTTAGTATTCTACTAAGTCCTTCAACTATAATTAAAAACAATACATGAGAAATGGGACATTATTGTCTCAATCCTCTAGAAATTCTAAAGAAACAAGAAGGGATTCCATTGATTAACATAAAGAAATTTGTTGATCTGACACACCCCATTATCCAATCAGTGGCATCCAAGTTGATCCCAATCTACAGAAGGACAAGTCTTAAAAAACTCCAATCAACCATATCATAAGCTTTCATTATATCTAGTTTCAAAATTAGAGCTTTAGATTTCTTTGTTTTTATATTATGTAGAGCCTCTTGTGTTATTCATATGGCATCATTGATTTGTTTGTTCTCCAAAAACCCAAACTGCTCCTTAGAAATGCCTTTTGAAAGAAAAGCTTTGATTCTAACTGCAATAATTTTTAAAATAATCTGATACACCAAGTTACACTAAGAGATGGGTCTAAATCCATCAAAGGATTCAAATTTATCACTTTAGGAATAAGTGCTACAAAAGTTGTTAGAAAAATAGGATCGTGGAGCAATAAAATAAAACAAATGCGGAAATAAAACACAGAAGATACACAATTGAATAGAGATGCAGATATACGTGGTTCACCCAGTGTGGGCTACGTCCACCAAAGAAATTCGCAGGTCCTTTGATCCAGGTGGATATCGGGGGCCACCCACATTTTCAAAATGGCTCAAAACAATTTTCTGGCCATTTTGGCAATTTACTATTTTTAGCAGGTTTTCACTTCCGGGGCCATTTTGAGGGCCTAAATGAAGTTTTTTTGAGATCGAGGTTCTCAATGATAGCTAAAGGCATAATTGAGCCCCCAAAATGAATCTCCTCGACGATACCTTTCCAA
>ML777732.1:880606-942241 GCA_009831015.1 Picea engelmannii
GTTGATGCACCAACTTACCCAAACGGGGCCCACATGACTTTTGGCGCTTCATCTCCTAGGGTTAGGTTTTTGGATGTCTAGGACTTTTGGCATTCCCGATTATTGTAAAAAGGCCTACAGAGCCTCATTGTAACCATCTTCTTGCGAATGCGAGTAGCCATCACATCTCTTCTCAGAGATAAGCTGCCACCATTCTAGCGAGTCTTTCACTCTGTATTTTTACAGTCTCTATACATTTCTTTCATTAATAGAAATCGTGTATTACTGTATCTTTGTGGTTATGGTTGCATCTCTGATACATTTATGTTATATTATTGAATATCTGCAATATCTCTGTACATTTCTTTATTATATCTCCGCTCTCATTTCGTGCCGAAAATAATCCGGATCATCCTTCCTTTATTATTATCCAACAAATGAAGGGATACAACCTACAAAAAACCCATTGTTACTTCCTCTTCTTTCTCTCACAGTCTCCTATCTCATAATACAATATTCACCATAATGCATAGATGCAATACATTTCCCTCATAACATAGGGTTGCCTTCTAGGGAAAAAAACCCTAACATACTTTCTATTGTAGATCTGTGACCTTATAATGAACGGTCCAGATTTACAATGAAATTACAATATACATTTACAAGGCAATTTTTCCTTCGGGGGCTCGCTTGCCCTCGGACCCCGCAGAGGGGGTAACCCCTCTCTACACTCCCCTGCGTGGAAAAGTGTACATACTTTTGGGGTGTAAATACTTCATGGGGTATAATAACGGCTGAAAACAAAAGGCCTATGAATCAAGAAGATAATCAGGCTCCACAACCAACAATCTCCCACTTGGAGATTGATCTCAATAACTCCACTACTGTTGTATATGTTGGACTCTGAACCTTCTTGGACCTAAAAAATTTCTCATCTTCATCTTCATTCTTGAACACCAACTGAAACTGATCAGGAACTCAGTTTCTCCCTGGTTACTCCCTTTGTTAACATGTCTGCAGGATTCTGGCTAGTGTGTATCTTTTCCAACTTCAAATGTCCATCTTCCAAGGCGGATCATATGAAGTGGTACCTCAATTGTATATGATTAGTCTTCGAATGGAAGGCTGATTTCTTTGCAAGATGAATGGCACTCTCACTGTCACAGTACAACCTGTTATTCTCTTGCTTCTTTCCCAATTCCTCCATAAACCTCTGTAACCAAATCATCTCTTTACTAGCCTCTGTAACAGAAACATACTCTGCCTCTGTTGTTGAAAGTGAAACAACCTTTTACAGTTTTGAAATCCAACTTATTGATGTTCCACCTATAGTAGAAACATACCTCGTGGTGCTCCTCCTGTTGTCTTTATCACCTGCTATATCTGAATCAACATATCCCTGTAGAAAAGTGTTTGAACCTCCAAAACATAATGCATGAGTAGCAGTACCTCTCAAATACCTAAGAATCCACTTTATTGCCTCCCAATGTTCTTTACCTGGATTGTTCGTATACCTTCTCACAACTCCCACTGCATGTGCAATATCTGGTCTTGTGCAAACCATTGCATACATCAAGCTTCCAACTGCTGATGAATAAGGGACCCTGGACATGTATTCTATCTCCTCCCATGTCTTGGGACACATTTTCTTAGTTAATTTGAAATGGTTAGCTAAAGGTGTACTAACTGGTTTTGCATTCTGCATTCTAAACCTCTCCAACACCTTCTCTATGTACTCACCCTGAGACAATGTCAATTTGCAAGTTTTCCTGTCTCTTGTTATTCTCATACCAAGGATTTTCTTTGTAGCACCCAAATCCTTCATCTTAAATCAATTAGCTAATTTCTTCTTGAGCACATTTATATCCTGCATATTAGACCTTGCAACAAGCATGTCATATACGTACAATAGCAAGATAATATAGCTTCCATTTTTTAGATTTTTGAAATAAACATAGTGATCAGAATGACATCTACTATAAACATGTTTTGTCATAAACATGTCAAACTTCAAATACCACTACCTTGGAGATTGTTTTAGGCCATACAATCTCTTCTTCAACCTGCATACCGAATTCTCCTTCCCTTTGACCTCATACCCCTGTGGTTGTTGCATATAAATCTCCTCCTCCAAATTCCCATGGAGAAAAGTTGTTTTAACATCTAATTGTTCAAGATGAAAATCTTCTACGGCCACAAGACTTAAAATAGTCATAATTGAAGTCATTTTAACAACAAGAAAAAATATTTCATCAAAATCTATACCTTTATTTTGTGCAAACCCCTTTACACCAAGTCTAGCATTGTATCGCTTTATTCCTCCATCTTCTTCCTTCAACTTGTAAACCCATTTATTCTGTAATGCTCTTTTTCCTACAGGCAATTGAACCAAGTCACTAGTATGGTTATTTACCAAGGAATCCATTTCCTCTTGCATGCCTTGCTCCCACTTCTTTTTGGTGTCTACCTGCATTGCCTCTTCATAACATTCTAGTTCACCAAAATCAGTCAACAATAAATAATACAATGAAGGAGAGTATCGTTCAGGGGGTATACTTAACCTGGTAGATTTTCTAACAACACTTGCAGGTGTTTGAGGTACCTGTTGCTCCTGTTGTTGTACATTTTGATTTTCTGGTTCCTTTGGAAAAAAAAATTCAGTGATCTCATCAAGCACTGTGTATTCTTGTTTTTCTTTTTCCTGTTTATTTCCTTGCAACTGATCTTTGTACATGACCTTCTCGTTGAATATGACATCTCTACTCCTAATTATTTTTTTATTTTCATAATCCCATAAGCGATAACCAAAATCATTAACACCGTATCCAATAAAGGTACACTTCTTGGATTTTGCCTCAAGCTTTGTTCTATTTTCTTTATCAATATGGACAAATGTTTCACAACCAAAAGTTTTCAAAAAAGAATAGTTTAACTTTTTTCCTGTCCATTCCTCCTCTGGAATTCTACCATCCAAAGAGCTTGAAGGTCCTCTATTTATTAAGTAAATAACAGTATCTACAACATTTGTCCAGAACTGTAAGGGCAAAAGAGCATGCAATCTCATACTCCTTGCACGCTCCATGATTTTCCTGATCATCCTTTTTGACACGCCATTTTCTTATGGTGTTCTTGGAACTGTCTTCTCTCTACGAATCCCATGGTATGAACAGTAATAATCAAACTCCTTGCTACAATATTCGCCTCCATTATCTGATCTGAGACACTTCAAACTTTTTCCTGTCTCATTCTCAACCAAAGCTTTCCATTTCTTAAAAGTATCAAAAACATCAGATTTTTGTTGAATGCAATAAACCCAAGTTTTTCTAGTTGCATCATCAATAAAAGTAACATAATAACGAGAGCCACCAAGAGATGATACCTGATTTGGTCCCCATACATCTGTATGAACAAGCTCTAACCTTTCATTCTTCTTTTATTTTCCAACTCTGAGAAATCCGACTCTCTTCTGTTTTCCATAAACACAATGCTCACAAAAGTCCAAATCAATTTGTTTAAGATCTGGAAAAAAAATTCTTTTGTGAAGTATATTCATTCCCTTCTCACTCATGTGTCCCAACCTATGATGCCACAGTGTTGTATCCACTCTTGTAGAAGCTAAAGAGATAGAAGAGTCAGTATTACCAGTACATAAATACAATGTACCTACCTTATCTCCTTTTGCTATCACCAATGATCCTTTGATAACCTTCCACATCTTATCTGTAAATATGGATATACAACCTTCACTTGCCAACTGCCTTGTTGAAATTATATTTTTCCTTAAATCTGAAACATGTCTTACCTCTTTCAACAACCATTGGTTTCCATTGCGTTGCTTTATTTTTACCTTTCCCATTCCACCAATTTTGCATGGTGCATCATCACCCAAATGAACCTGTCCAAAATCACCTTGAATATAATCTAGAAAATGTTTCCTATGGGGTGTGGCATGAAATGAAGCCCCTGAATCTACTAACCAAGACTCGGAAATATTATCTACAGAAAGAATCAAAGCATCTTGTAACAGATCACCTGGTACATTTGCTCCCTGATTTCTCTCCTGTTGTCCATCTCTTTATTTCTTTGGAGATTTGCAGTCTTTCTTCAGATGTCCTTTCTTCCCACAATCCCAACACTCTATCTTTCCAAGTCTGGATTTGGATCTACCCTTCCTAGAATTCCCACAGTTCCCTGGGCCCTTTCCTCTATCCTTTTGTCTTCCCCTGTTCTCCATGTTCAATGCATTACCTGATGTCTCAGTTGTGCTTTTTTGTCACATTTCCTCACTAAGGATAACACCAACAATATCATCAAATTTTAAAGTATTTGAACCAGAGACAGAGTTACTTACATCCATGACCAAGTCGTTCCAGCTTTCTAGAAATGAGCACAAGATTAGAAGAGCCCTGACCTCATCATCAAAGTCCACTTTTACAAAACTTAGTTGATTAGTAACTGTATTAAAATTATTTAAATGATCTGCAATAGACCCACCTTCTGACATTTTCATATTAAATAATCTCTTCATTAGAAATACCTTATTGGACGCCAAGGGTTTTTTATACAATTTAGCCAATGCGTCTATCAAATCCTTCGTTGTCTTTTCTTTCGAAATATTGAAAGACACCGATGTTGCCAGGCTCAGTTGTATCGTTCCTAGAGCCTTTCTGTCAAGAATATCCCATTCTTCGTCCTTCATGGCCGTCAACTTCTTTGCTACTCCGCCCAATGGTAGGAATAGATCCTTCTGATATAAATAATCTTCCATCTACATCTTCCATAACTGGCAATTTTGGTCGTTAAATTTCTTGACCCTAAACTTTCCATCTTCCGCCATTGCTCCCACTCGAACCAGGAACCCTCCTTTCCTACGAGTTACCTTTTGCTTTGATACCAATTGTTAGAAAAATAGGACCATGGAGCAATAAAATAAAACAAATGCAGAAATAAAACACAGAAGATACACAATGCAATATAGACACAGATATACATGGTTCACCTAGTGTGGGCTAAATCCACCAAAGAAATTGACAGATCCTTCCTTTATTATTATCCATCAAATGAAGGGATACAACCTACAACAAACCCATTGTAACTCCCTCTTGTTTCTCTCACAGTCTCCTATCTCACAATACAATATTCGCCATAATGCATAGTCGCAGTGCATTTCCCTCATAACAGAGGGTTGCCTTCTAGGGAAAAAAACCCTAACATAATTTCAACCATTAGATCTGTGACCTTATAATTAATGGTCCAAATTTACAATGAAATTACAATATACATTTACAAGGCAATTTTTCCTTCGGGGGCCCGCTTGCCCCTGGACCCTGTAGAGGGGGTAACCCCCCTCCGCACTCCCCTGCGTGGAAGAGTGTACATACTTCTGGGGTGTAAATACTTCATGGGGTATAAACACGACTGAAAACAAAAGGCCTCTGAATCAGGAAGATAATCAGGCTCCACAACCAACAAAAGTAGCATTTAGAGCCGCAATAATCTTCCTCTTAACTATGGATTCCTCCACTATTTCCAATAGATCATGTCCCAGAAGATAAAAAAATTCCAATAAAAATTTGATTGTCCAGCCATCAGGCCCAGGACTTTTTGAAACAACAAAGCCTTTCAAAATGGACAACACCTTAGATAAGTTGATTGGTGCAGCAATATTGTTGCCTTTTTCCACAGAAAAGAGTCTAGGGTAAGTCTGGATTACTTCCAATTTTTGTATAATAGAAAGATTCTCTTGTGCTTTAAACACTTTTTCAAAGTATGAGACAACTTCCTTTTCCAAATATTTTTTCTTAGTAGCCACCGAACCATCCTCCTTTCGGATTTCCCATATTTTATTTGTCTGCTTCCTAAAGTTGGCGTAGGCATGGAAGAACTTAGTATTTTTATCACCCGAATTAAGCCAAGTAACTCTGTTTTTTTGTCTCCAAGTCTCCTCTTCTTGTTTTAACAACTCCAATTTTCTTTTTTCTTTCTCTATCACTAGCTTCCTTTCATCTTCTCCCTCAAAACCCCCAGGAAAAGCAGAGTAAAGGATATCCAAATCTACTTCAAGTTGGACTAGTTCTTCTTTAGATTTTAATTTCTTATTTTTTCCCCACTTTATGACCAATGACTTCAAGGATTTAATCTTTGCAACTACGTTGTCCATTAGAGAAGTAGAATCTGACTCAACCAACTTATGCCAATTAGAGCGCACTAGTAATACAAATTCCAGGTCTTGTAACCAAACTGAATTGAATTTGAAAGGGATCTTATGTTTTTGTTGGTCTGGTTCCAATTGAAAAACCGTTGGCATATGATCTGATAATTTGACATTAACCACCCAAGTTCTAAACTCGAGCCCTGAATCAACCAACTTTTCACTAATTAAAAAATAATCCAACCTTTTTGCTACAAAATCTTGATTTCCCCTACCATTCCTCTAAGTTGGCAATATATTTATAGGTTCTACATCTATTAAAACTTCTCCCCAAATCATCAAATTAAAGTAAGAAGCCATCAAATCACTTCTAGCAGAACTTCCCCATATTTCTCTTGCAGAAATTGTGAAATTCAAATCTCCACCCATAGTTAAATTGGACTCCTTTAGTAAACCATCCTCTTTTATATTGTTCCAGAAGCTCTGTCTATCAACATACGACCCATAACAATTTACCATCTTCAAGTTTTTATTAATATGCTTTACGAATCCCTCTAGTAAGATTCCTGCAGGAGTCAAAAAGGCAGTGAAATTAGCTTTTTTGGGATTCCAAGAGAAAAGTAACCACCTGGATAATCCTTTTGAGTCCACCGCACAAAAATCCCAGACAGGAAAGAAATTTGAGAACACCTCTCTCGCCTTGTTACCATCAACCATGGTTTCTTGTATCATATCTATATATGGTTTAACCAAATCAAACAGTCTTTTAAGGGCTAATGATTTTGGAGCACCCCCCACTCCTCTAACATTTAAGGAGATCACTATCATTTTATGCCTCTCACTAGGGATTTATATGCTCTAAGTGCCCTTGGACAGTCTGAAACCTGCAATACTATATTTCCAACTTGTTCTTTCTCCTTAACATTCTTCCTTGCACTTTGTGTTTTGATTGGAGAGAAATCTTTCTCAAAACCCCCAAAAACAAACCCTTTATTCTCCAATAACTCCCTTTTATTCCTCCAACCAACATCTCCATCAGTCGGGTTTTCAAGTTTTGTCTTAGAAAAGGAACCAGTAAGAGTTTGAGTCCCCCCCCTCCCCCCCTCCGAGAAAATCTATAAAGGGGTTTGTCTTAGAACTTCGTTATAAGAAGGTAATAAATCGAATAAAGTTCCTTAGACAATTTGGTCTATAGACTGCTCTTTATTAACAGAGTCTCCAATCCCAACCGCAAACCTAGTTTCCTTATAAAAAGAAAAAAGTTCATCCAAATCCGCCACATCTATCACACCAATATTTTTTTACTCTTTGGCGTCCACCTTAATTGCCTCCAAATTAGTACCACATATTAAAACCCCTCCCCGTGAACTCGAAGCCCCTATCTCCACAGAGTCTAACTCTCTTGCAAAAACTACCTCCCTCTCCAATCCCACTCCCCCTCTAACAGTAATAACCCTAACCTCAGCTTAACCTTCCTCTGGAATAAACCTTTCTCCCAAATTCCTTGATCCAATATCCCTTTGTTTGACAAATTCTGACTCACTAACATCAACAGAGAGCTCATACCTAACATTATCATCTGAAATTGTTTTTTGTAACCACTCTACTTCATTCATAGATAGAGACAAAAAAAGAGTAGGGGAAAATCTTTTTAGCATACCTATGTACGAATCATAATTCATGGAGCTACCTTGTGAGTCCTCGTTAAGTTCAGTAGAACCCTTCATGAAGAAATTTTCCCAAAGAATATCCCATTGCTTTAAAAGCTTCCAAGTTCCAAATTACCAATGGAAAACCCGACATCAATACCCAAAGATGTTGAAATATGAAATGTTCTTTCTCTAGATTAAATAGGTGTGTCCACCTTTTAATCATTAAACCGTCGGAGCCATAGGACCATACCCTATCCAGAACCCTTTCCACATATTCAGTTTTTTTGAAGAGGAAACAAAACCAACCACGAGCTATACCAAAGTTTCAAGAGCGTAACCTAAAAAGTGTTTCCAGATTTCCTCTGTCCATTTTCCAATATCCATCATTTAACAAGCCCAGTAACTGAAATGCCCAACCAACGCTAGTACAGATAAAGAAGAAACTTCATTCAGACCCACATCGTGCCCCAATACCATTTTTGTATTTTTCCTTCTCGGCTTCCATGATTTTTTCTCCGCGAACCTCTACTCAAATCCCTCTGATTCTCTGTCACTCCCTCCTGAATCTCTACTCTCTAAAGGATTCTTATTAACACCTATAGTTTTTTGTGACAGGGTCGCTTGGGGTAACATACCCATCCCCTGCATAGAAACCCTCTCTATGGCAGACTACTCCAAGTTTTCTCCCCTCTTTTCTAACCTATGACTGAGAAATGAAGTGCGGTTGGGATAGGTTAGATAAAGTTTGAGCCCAGAAACGTCTCGTCGCTTCTAGCTCGAAAATTTCATCGATAATATCGATGTACCTTGACGGAATAGTTACCTCAAAAATCATTGTTTGTATTAAGTGGATTTAAAAAAGGGTCCTTCTTATACTTGGGCAGTCTTGTCCTTTTAAAATCTTCTTTTTACTCTTCGTCAGTCTTAAAAATACCTTCATGGCTCCACATGTCTTGCTCCAGTGATTCTGAGTACCACATCTCCTCAAATACCTTCTAAGACACCTACATCTGTCTGACTCCTTCCCCCTCTGTCAAATTTTCCATTCAATTTGTCCCATCTGCTACCAGGTCCCAAAGTCGAACCTTGGCAATTGGTTGCTACGTACTCTATATAGATATGAGTGGATAATTGTAGACATGTATTAAACAAGGTGGAATGTAATGATTGTATTCATAGGATGTATGATGTGTGAACATACCACCTAACAATTGAGAGTTATGTATTAGTGCAAGCTAATGATTATGTCTCACAATAAGTTACTTGCAAATGGAAATCTAGAAAAAATAATAATATGTTTGATTAGGAAGAATAATTGGAGGTGCATGCACACTTATTAGAATATGGTATAAAAAGAGGAAATATAAGTTACTTGTAAATGGAAATCTAGAAAAATTAATAATATGTTTGATTAGGAAGAACAATTGGAGGTGCATGCATGCTTATTAGAATATGGTATAGAAAGAGGAAATATAGGAAATCAAATTAGTTCTCGAAATAATAACTTTTAGAATTTGTAATGTTAATTTTATATTTTTTTAAATTAACAAATTGAATGAATCCATATATTTATAAGGTCACACATCAAAACTGAGTTTAAGGGTCTTAACATAATTGATCATTTATTTTAGTGAGTAGACCTAGATTTGTACTTGTGCACCATAGAATTTGTTTTCCTGTGCATTTGTGGCAAAAATAAAAGACTTGTGCATTTTCAAAATTTTGACATATAAAAAACTAAAACTGAATAAAAAAATAGAAATCTCTCTCTCTCTCTCTCTCTCTCTCTCTCTCTCTCTCTCTCTCTCTGTGTGTGTCTTGAAATTTGCATACAAAGCTCTATATCTATGTGTAGTTTCTTCAGTGATGAATATGTGGGCCATATTTAAAAACCTCATTGAAAATAAAGATAATAATAGGGCACTAGAAAAATGAGTGTGTTTTCATTTATGTAACATGAACCACTTGGTTTGTCACTCGAAAGCTAAAACCAAAGAAACCATCTCATCCAACACATAGAGGAAAAGAGACAATTCCACTGGGTTTTTTTTTAATTCATGAGAATGAGCACGTGTTATTTTTACATATAATAATAACCATATAAAAACTCCTCATCTTGGCCTATTTTTCCTCTATGAACCATAGTCAAGGCCCCTATCCCCATCCCATTTTCACAAAACCACGTAACAAAACATGTAATACTACTTAGAAGAGAAAGTTCCCAAGAAAAGAGCATGTGTTGTGGTTGGAGACATTTTTTTCTATTTTTACCATGGTCTAGGCTCCTAGACCCACACTACTACCCAAAACAAATTAATGTCAGTCATATCCCACTTAGAGGGAAAATATCCAATAGAGATGTTCTATGTGGTGTTTCTATGCATCTTTCATGACACTTGGGCCTAGGAAACCTTGTTAAAATGCCTAAGGCCCCTGTTATCCTTCCCTAACCATTGTCAAGACTCATTAGTGTCATTTAAAACATCATAATGTCCCTTGGTAAAACACTTATAGAGAGGGAATGTTTTGTGGGTCGTGGATGTTTTTCATGGTGATTCATCTCAGTAAGCTTCATTTAGGGAACAATGGCTATGTTTCCCTCCCCTAACCTTTGTTATACCTTGAGATCGATTATTGGTTCGCAACTAACCTAGTCATGGCACCCATATCCCACTTTGGACAAGATTAAAACCCTTCAGAGGTCATATGTGGTGCTTCAAGGACTCATCCATGGTGCTTGATCTTGAGAAGAAAGGTTTAGGGTTAGAGGATTTTATTTTCCTTCCTCAATTATAGTTAAGGACATAAGACCTATCCATGATGCCTAAGACCTTGTAATTGCACCCATATTTAACTCAAATACTAAAGAGTCCCTTGAGAGGAACCTTATCATGGTTTCTAGGTGTTGTTCTTGGTGCTTGATCTCAAGAAGGTGCAATTGGGGATTAATTCCACTATTTACCCCCTTACCATGTTTATGCCTTGACACCCATTTCAAGTGCACAAAATCTACTCACGGTGCATGTATCCCACTTGGAGGCCAAAGACCCACTACAATGTTCCTCTATGTTGGTTTGAGGACTTGTCAAAGACATTTAAGCTCAAGAAGCTTCGCTAAGATCTTAAGGCACTTGTTTTCATTATTTAATGATGGTCAATGCCTTGCAACCCACCCATAGTGTGCAAAACCTTCTAATGGTATCCATATCCAACTCTAATGCCAAAGACTCCTTAGAGCGTTATGGTTCCATGTTATTTTTCATGGCACTTGATTCCAAGAAGATTTGTTTGGGTCCTAAACGCCTTTTTTTCATCCCTCGACATTGGTAAGATCTCAAGAACCATTCATAGTCCTTAAGACCTATTCGTGGTGCCCCTATCCCTCTAGTATGCCAAATATATCATATAACGGTCTTGTGTGGTAGTTTTTAGATGCATTCAGGGTGCTTTAGCCTAAGAAGGTATGTTTAGGGCTTAAGGTTGTCACTTCCCTCCCCTAACCATGGTCAATGGACTGAGCTATTATTTCAAATACCATGACCATGATAATGCCCCAAGACCCATCTACGGTGCACAAAACATCTTAATGATGACCATATCCAGATACTAGGCCAAGAGCCCCAACTGAGGGCTCATGTCATAGTTCCTATCTATTGTTCATGGAACTTGATCTTGAGAAGATTCAATGAGGGCTTAAGGCCCTTGTCTCCCCCCTTGACCCTTAAAGAGGCCCTGTGTGATGGTTCAAGGACAAATTCAAGGCTCTTGATTCTGAGAATATTCAATAATATCCCAAGGCATGTTTTTTCCTTCCTTGACCATGGTTAAGGCCCCAAAACCCATCCTCGGTGTATAGAACCTCCTAATGGCATCCATATCCAAATCTAATGCAAAATACCCCCTAGAGAGAACATGTGTTGTGGTTTGCAAGTTTTGTTTATGGAAATTAAGCCCATGAAGCTACATTTAGCGCCTAAGGCCCAAGTGTTTTCCATCCCTAACCATTAAACTTGAGCTTTAGAAAGTACATTTATGAAATTATAACCCGAGAAGCTTAAATGTGGGCTATAGGTGTTGTTCATGGTGCATAAGCATAAGAATCTTTATTTAGGGAACAAGGCCCTTGTTCTTATCCCTTGGCCTTTGTTAGGCCTCGAGACCCATTCTTGGTTCACAACTAACCCTGTCACAATGCTCATATCCCACTTGGATGAGAATGATACAATATAAAGGTAATATGTGTTAGTTCAAGGATCTGTCCATGGTTCTTGGGCCTTGTTACACCTAATGTTTTTTCTTTGATGGAGGGCAGTGTACATACCAACTTTTTTCCTTGTAGGCTAATTCTTCTTCATTTCGTTTAGTAGTATTTTTCAATAGAAATGACACTCTAAAAAGGAATTCATATGTTGGAGCTCCATTAGTTGTGTTTCCTTGATCCCACTTTCTCCATATCACCTTCGGTGAGTGCTTTGCAGGTAAATCCAGTGAGATCAAGTTGCTCATTCAATGTTGGCTCACTGTTTAGGGATAATTTTATTTGTATATTAGATACAATCTTCTATTCCAAGCATCTTTTGACTATCTCAACCTCACTCTAGTATCTCCTCTAGCAATTCCCCCCTCTTCACAAGACTGATTTCCTGTCCTTTTTCTATAGTCACATACATATTTGACTTATCCCAACCCCCTCTTAAAAAACCTGACATGCAGATACATTCCTTCTAACTTGGGGCCTACTTTATTTTTTGGTCCTCTATAGAAATCCTTGGCGCATTCACAATAATTATTAAAGCAATACAAGAAAACGGTTAAAAAACAAAATTATGCATATCATAATTATCACAAGAAGAAGTTAGAGACATGATACCACTGGTAATATATGAATTTATAAAATGCGAAAAAATAGATGCTTTAAAGAGTATAATAATCTTGCAAAAATTCAAAATGCATCCAATGATGGAAGGTGCTTAGTTCTCCTTGATTATTATATTTATGCTTCTCCTTCTATTAATTGTGCCTGCGATCTAGCTCGACATGAGTTCTTCTGCCAAAACTAAATAATTTTAGATAATAGCTTCATCAGAAACAAAACAACAGTGTACAAACCCATTTTTATAAACATGTGATACTTAGATTATTATGATATGTTACATGCCACTTAAAAAATCTCTAAATGTGTATGTGTTTGTAATGATATTGAAAATAATGCAACATGGAAGTTATCCATGTTCTCCTTTTGTAAACTATACCTGCAATAGATAGCTCGACATAAGTTCTTCTTCCAAAAATAAAGAAATTTAGATAATAACTTCTTCATAAACAAAACAATAGTGTACAATTCCATTTTTATAAACCCTGAAGTCTGGAGACTTGACACTTTGAAAGAAATGGTTCATGATGGAATGGAAGGAAGAAATTTATGAAGTTTTGTAGCACCAAGGTTACGTGACGTAATGACGTCACCGGGGGTGACGTGGAAGTATTCATAGATTTGTGATTCAGGAGTTTTGGGATGTGAAAAGGTGAAATCCTCCGAAGTCCCAGAGCCTTGAAGCTCTGAAGTCCCAAAACCACAAATCCCAGAGTTCCATAGCAAGTATCAGTCGTTGGATGCAGGGAATGTGGACCGTAGATCCATCGTTCTTTGCATGTTTGTCAGTTTGTTGTTCTGTGATGTTTGGGACGCGTGAAAAAAGGGAAACCTCCGAAGCTCCGGAGCCCGAAGTTTCAAGGTTCCAGATAAGTGCCCAAATCATTAGCACCGGGTCACATTCATGGTCACATGTGAACCAAGGGTTGAAGAAAAGGAACTAGCGCCCATAAATTATTGCAGAATAGAGTTGGGCTTAGAGATAGAAGCCAGAGAGGTTCCTGATCCACTAAGGACCGCTGGAAATGGGGCCAGATATTATTTTGTTGAACCAGATTGGTTTATGTTGTTCTGGAAAATTATTAAGCCTAATAGCTTGACAAAAATTATGTTCACTGCACATTTTGCAGAATTAACAATTGTCAGAACCGAACTGAATTTTTGCATAGTGCAGAGAATGGAGGAGGAATAGGATGCTTACAGTTCGGAGAATGAATCAAGAGGAATGGATGTCCATTTGGGATTTGAAGGAACAAACTCCAATGGGCATGGAGAAGAAATAGATAAAGATGTGGGAATGAAGAAAATTATTAAAAAATTGCAAAAAGAGGTCCAAATTCACTGAGAAGATAAAAAAAATCTTACGATATCCAGGGAGCAAGAGGGATACTTCAACATGAGGTTGATGCAGAGCTTGGAAATAATAGAAAATAAATTGGATAAGGAGAGTGGCTCAAGAAAATCAAGAAGTCATAGGTCTCCTGATGAGAAAATAAGAACAAGAAGTGTTAGCAGACATCATCATCACTCCCCCAGGCATTCCAATAAGAGAGCACACAACAACTCAAGTCCATACCCTATCAAGAAGCATAAGAGGTTTGGGTTGGATGAGATGCGAGGGGAAATTAACAAAATCAAACCTCCTACATTTGATGGTGAGCACAAGAAGGATGAAGATGCAGAGACATGGTTGTTGGGCATAAGAAAGTATTTTCAATTGCATAATTATTCTTCTCATGCAGAAGGAAGAATTGCCATATATATACTCAAAGGAAAGGCATCCATGTGGTGGAATAAACTTGTGCAGGTACAACACATTAAAGAGAAAAATGTTACTTGGAGGGAATTCAAGAAGTATTTCGAAAAGAAATACTTGACTAAGAGGTAATATGACAAGAAAATGAAAGAGTTCTTTGAACTCAAACTTGGGAGTATGACAGTAGATGAATATGAAAGAAGGTTTTTAGAACTACTGAACTATGTCTCTTTCATCAAGGATGATACAGTCAAGATTCATAGGTGTTTGAGTGGTTTCCCATCATTCATCAGTGACAAAATACAATATGATGATCCCAAAACATTGGAGGATACCATAAGGCAGGCTAAGTGCCTATATGATCAACAAAAAACAAGGCCAATTTTCCAAAAAGCTTGGGAAGACAAGAAGAAATTCAATATGGATCAGAGGAAGAAGGGAACTAAGCCACCATTCTTCAAAAATAATCCTCAAGGACAGCCAACTTCCAAAGAACCTAGAACGATCGAGACATGAGGTCAAAGGCCAAGGCAACCACCTATTCAATGTTGGGGTTGTAAAGGAGATCATATGTTTAGAGATTTTCCTCACAGAAGTGACAAAATGAGAGTTGTTCACAATGTTCAGCGAGATGAAACAGTGGAGGACACAGGCATAAGCGTACCTAGGATCTAAGTAGCCCTAGACAACAGACAAGCAGAGTATTAGTCACATATGATTTAAGTGGAAGGTATGATCCACAACCGAACCATTACTATTTTGATTGATTCAGGATCTATTCATAGTTATATAGATCCTAAGATGGTGGAAAGTTTTCAATTTCCAAGAAGCAAGCATGGAAAATCTTGGTTGGTGCAACTAGCTATCGGAGCCAAAAGAAAAGTTAATGAGATGGTTAAGTCATGTCTTATGGACATAAATGGACTGAGCACAAGGGCAGATTTGAACATCTTGCCTTTAGGTTCCTATGATTGTCTAATTGGGATGGATTGGTTGGACCAACACCATGCCCTATTAGACTGTCATAACAAGGCATTCACTTTCTTGGATGAGGAAGGGAATCAAAGGAAAGTCCAAGGAATTCCTAGGGCAGTGACTATCAGAGAAATTTCAAAAATGCAACTAAAAATTTGTTACAGGAAGGGATGTCAAATATTTTCAACCCATATGGAGGAAGCATATAAGGATAAGGTGCCAAATCTAGAGGATCATGTAGTCCTGGAAGATTTTGAATATTTTTTCAAGGAGGTACCAAGACTATCCCCAAAGAGAGATATTGATTTCTCTATGAATTTAATGCTTGGAGCAGCTCCAGTATCAAAGACTCCTTACAGAATAAGTACACCAGAGCTGAAGGAATTGCAAATGCATATTGAAGAGCTTCTGGAGAAGGGGTATATATTCCCAAGTGTGTCACCTTGGGGTGCCCCAGTCTTTTTCATGAAGAATAAATATGGTACATTGATATTGTGCATCGGTTTCAGACAGTTGAACAAAGTGACTATAAAGAACAAGTATCCTCTGCCAAGGATTGATGATCTCTTCGATCAGTTGAAGGATGCTAGAATATTTTCAAAGATTGATCTTAGGTTAGGATATCATCAGGTAAGGATTAAAGAGGAATATATCAACAAGACCACCTTCAGGACAAGGTATGGCCATTATGAGTTCATCGTGGTGCCATTTGGGTTATCAAATGCACCAGTTGTTTTCATGTGCCTAATGAATGGTGTTTTCCGGGAATATTACTACAAGTTTTTCATTGTCTTTCTGGATGACATCCTTGTATATTACAAGTCGGAAGAATAGCATGAACATCATCTGAGGATGGTGTTGCAATTGCTAAGATAGCATCAATTGTATGCCAAATTGAGCCAGTTCTCATTTTATCAAAACACAATTCACTATTTGGGGCATATCATATCTAAAGTTAGGATAGCAGTCGACCCTGAAAATATTGAGGCCATTAGAGGGTGGAAAACACCTAATAATGTGACAGAAGTTAGATCCTTCATGGGTCTAGTTGGCTACTACAGAAGGCCATTGTAGGGTTTTAGAGAATAGTTCATCCCATCATTTCCTTGCAAAGGAAGGGGAAGAAGTTGCAATGGATAGAAGACTGTGAAAATAGATTCCAACAATTGAAGCAGTTGTTAACTAGTGCTCCAATTCTGCGGATTATCGATCTGAATGGAGATTTCGTGGTTTGCACTGACGCGTGAAAAGAAGGACTTGGAGGATTCCTTAGTCATAATGGATGTGTAATATGTTTCGCATCCAAAAAAGTGAAAGAGCATGAAAGTGTAATATTCCAAATATAAAAAAGTATACAGAACAAAAATAAATAGCTAGAAATGGCAGATGAACAACAATGTAACCATAACAACACCACAATAATACCAAAATGATACCAGAATAACACTAGAAAGAGCACTTTGATTACTGAGAGCAAATTTCACTTGCCTCTTCAAGGGGGCAACCTCCAACAGAACAGAGCTCTATTACAATAATATCCAAGACAAGATTTCTCATACCTTCGACTCCTATTTATACTAAATATGTCTATCAAAAGAAACATCTAGAGGAAGATCCTTCTAAAGGTGGAAGCTTCTATTAGGTATTCTTACATTGGACTTATTCTTCCTTATTTCTAGGCTTTATTAATATTGACCTTTATTACATGCAAATATATTATTCTACCTACGTGAGGGGTTAGGTCCCTAACATGTCCTCCCCCTTAAAAAAAACCTTGTCCTCAAGGATTGAGATGTGTAAATTGTTGCAAAATGGTAGTTGGTTCCCAAGTGGCATATGTTGGAGTTGTATCTTTCCACTGGACTAACACTTCCTTGATGGTTCGTTGACGTAGTCGACGCTCACGCTTGTCCAAAACTGCTTTTGGTTGTATCCAAATGGAGCCTTCTTCGTTCAACTCGGGAAGGTTGGTTTGAGTTTGGAACTTAGTTCCAATCACCTTCTTTAAGAAGGAAGCATGAAAAACATGATGGAGCTTAGAATGACTGGGAAAATCTAACTGATAGGCCACCTGTCCCACACGCTTGAGAACGGTATAAGGACCATAAAATTTGGGCGTCAGTTTCTGACAATGGTCTGCCTTGAGGGAATTTTGCTTGTAAGATTGTAGTCAAAGAAACACCTAATTCCCTTATGCAAATTGACATTCAGAGTGACCTTGATCTACTTGTTGTTTCATGCGATTTTGTTCCATGACCAAATTCTCTTTGAGGGTATGGAGAATAGCCTCTCGAACTATAAGTGTTTGGTCAACCGCCTGGACCTTCGAGACACATGGAAAATATGAGAGAACTGAAGGTGGATTTTTTTCATATACTGCTTCAAAAGGAGTCATGTGCGTAGTTGTATGGTACAAAGTGTTGTACCACCATTCAGCGAGGGGTAACCATTGAGCCCATTGATTCTTCCTTTCCGATGAAAAACACCTCAAATATGTTTCCAAACATTTGTTCACAACTTCAGTTTGACCATTAGTCTGGGGATGATAAGTTGTGCTAAGATGCAATTGGGTGCCTTGTAGTTTGAACAGTTCTTGCCAAAAATTTCTAGTGAAATTTGGATCCCGATCAGAAACAATAAAATGCGGCATGCCATGAAACTTCAAGACCTAATCAGTGAAAATTTGAGCGACAATGGATGTTGTAAATGGGTTTTGAGGAGCACAAAAATGAGAATACTTGGAAATATGATCAGCTACCACCATGATGACTGATTTATTTCCCGATTTAAGTAGGCCTACAATAAAATCCATAGAGGTATCCCGCCAAATAGAAGGTGGAATCTGAAGCATTTGTAGTGTGCCAGGAGATTTGACTGTTTCTCCCTTGTTTCATTGACACACATCACATTCAGCCACAAAATTACAAACATCATGTTTCATACCCTCCTAGGAAAAGGAACATTTGACCCTGTCATAGGTTTTGGTAAACCCCGAGTGCCCAACTACGGGTGTAGCATGAAGTTCAGAAAGTACCGTGGATTTAAGTTTTGACTGTTTACTTAGATACAAATGACCTTTGTATCGAAGATCATCATTGAGCCAAGAGTACCCTGGGGAAACTGGATAATTGGACTGCAATTGTTGTATCAGATGTGAACTTTTGGGATCGTGTAGCCATTCCTAGTGAACAACTTGGAGCCAATCTGGTACAATGAAATATAGAGAAAAAAAGGACCCTTCATCTTCATATTTTATGGAAAGTGCATCAACAACCACATTGTCTTTTCCTTTCTTGTAAATGATCTCATAATCATATCAAAAGAGCTTAGTCACCCATTTTTGTTGTTCGGGGGAGGAAAGGCATTGTTCCAGAAAATATTTGAGGCTTTGATGATCTGTCTTAATTTGGAAGTGTTTCCCCAATAGATAAGGATGCCAAAGATCCACGACATGTAGAGTAGCCAACATATCATTTTCATAGATTGATTTTCCCAAACTTCTCCCAGACAGTGGTTTGCTCGTAAAGGCCAAAGGTCAACCCTCTTGCATAAGGACAATGCCAATTCCTTTCCTGGAAGCATCACATTCCAGGACAAAGGTCTTTTTGAAATCAAGAAGGGTCGGGACTGAAAGGGTGCACATGGACATCTTCAAGGTTTGAAAAGCTAGCAGCTGCTGGAGTCCAAGTGAAATAATTCTTTTTAAGGAGTGTAGTGAGAGGTGCCACAATCTTTCCATAATTATTAACAAAATTGCGATAATAACCTGTTAAACCCAGAAATCCCCGCAAGATTTTGAGAGTCTTTGGGTGAGGCCAATATTGCATATATTCAATCTTTTTAGGATCCACCCTGACACCGGCCTTTCCAACAATATTACCCAAGTACTCGACTTCCAAGGCGCCAAAAGCACATTTAGATTGTTTGAGGAAAAGTTGGTGTTGAGAGAGTAGATGGAGAACTCGATCCACATGATCAAGATGGGTTGTCTAGGTTTTGTTGTAGATGAGGATATCATCAAAGAAAACTAAAACAAAATGACGAAGAAAAGGACGGAAGACATGATTCATGAGGCTCTGGAAAGTGGAGGGATAATTACAAAAGCCAAAGAGCATGACCAAAAAATCATAGTGGAACTCATGAATTCTAAAGGCAGTGTTATGAATTTATGCCTCTATCATACAGATCTAGTGGTATCTAGAATGAAGATCAAGTTTAGAAAAGCACTGGGCACCACTTAATTCATCCAAGAGGTCATCAATGACAAGAATGGGAAATTTTTCTTTGATGGTGAGTTTTTTGAGGGCGCGGAAGTCAGGACACATGCGCCAAGAACCTTCTTTATTAAGGACCATGACCATAGGAGAAGAGTAGGGGATCATACTAGGGAGGATAACCTCTGCATTGAGCAGTTATTGAACCATTTTCTCAATTTCATTTTTTTGTGAAAAGGGGTGACGATAGGGAGGAAGGTTGTCTGGAACAAGGGGAATGGAATGATCATGAACACCATGGGAAGGAGGGAGTCCTTGGGGAGTGTAAAAAACCATTTGATGTTTAGAGAGGATGGCTTGGAGGTCTTGCAACACAGAGGGTGTCTCAGTTGCTTGAATGGCATGGAGTTGGGAAATAATGCCAGGATGGCCTTTTTTGAGCATCTTTTCCATGCGATGGGAACTAATGATCTCCGGGGAACCGACAGTGATGCCTTGAAACATTGTTTGCCCTCCTGGTTGAATTTCATGGTTAATTTCTTAAAATCCATGAGAATGGGACCCAAAGTCCTTATCCATTCGGCACCCAACACAATGTCACAACCACCCATGTCGATAGCAAACATATGATATTTCAGGTGGTAGTCACCAATTTGGAGATGCACATTTTCACAACACCCTCCACATTTCATGGACCCACCATTGACAATCATGATTTGGAAATTATTGACTGCACATATATAGAAATTAGTTTCTTGGGAAATTCGGTGATTAATAAAATTATGGTTGCTTCCACTATCAACAATAATGATGACCTTCTTATTCTTGATGTAACTAATTAGCTTGAGGGTTTGGGGATCACAGAAGCCAGTGAGATCATTTAGGAAAATGACCAATTCTACTTTGAGAGGGTCTGAGGGAGGGGTTATGTCAGTGGATTCAGGTGACATATACACAAGGGGAGCCTTGACATCCTCTTCCCAAACATTCTCTGAGATGGACATAAAAATATTTTGTTCCTTACACTTATGTCCTGGAAAATATTTTTCATCACAATTATAACAAAGGCCTTTAAATTGGCGTTCAACCATTTCATCCCTGGTCAATTTCTGGATCTTTGGTGGGGTAGAAGGAGGAATGGGAGTTATTGGTTTAGTGCGAGGAATAAAGGATGGTTTTCTGTTTTGAGAAGAGACAACCTATTGAGCTTCCTTATCTCTTTTAGTAGCATCCACCCAACTCTGAGGCCGAGCCATGAGGACATGAGCAAGAATCTCATCCTTGAGGCCACTGATAAAACATTCTCAGAAAAAAGAATCAGGCATGCCCTCTGTACGAAAAAACATTGTCTTAAAAGAAGCTATAAAGTATTCCACGGTGCTAGATTGTTTCAACTTTGTCAAATGGACTAAATGGTTGGTGTCAGTGTCAAAACGTTCATAAAGCTCTGCCACAAAGTGTGTCCAAGCCACATACCCTTGGCGTGCATTTTTTCTCCATTGCCACCATTGCCAACGTTCTTGATCTAGACGTAGAACACCATACCAAAGTTTGGCCAACTCATCTGTAATGCCATACAAAGAGAAATAATGTTCCATTTGAGTTACCCAACCAGTGGGATCTCATCCATCAAATTTAGTCACATCCACATGTAGAAGGTGTAGATCACGATGAAAGTGATGGGGCTGAAAATTCTGGGAATGAGAGGAAGTTTCACCTTCGGTATGCAAAGGTGGGTTGGATACGGGAAGATCTGCAGGGATATGCATCTTAGCGCAGATCATCGTAGTGACAGATTCAAGGTGGGTAGTAATGTCTTGTTTGAGCTCATCTTTGAGTTTCGCGAATGAGGCGACGATGGAGGAATGCATCTTTTGATTGATGGTGGCAATATTGGCATTGAGTTGTTGCACTTCTTGTTGGGTTTCTGTGAAATTAGAGTGCAAGGTAGTGAATCCAGCTTCCAAGTCTTCGCTATGGGTATGGGCCATGATGACGAGGGAACACAAAAAGGGGCAGGTGTGACCACACAGAAAATGGGTTATGGGTGAATTCTATCACAACGATCAGGGCGACGACTGGAATCCAATGGGGTAAAGCTGAAATAAGGGTTTTGGAAGGGGGTCGGGTCCAAAAGAATAATAAATTGTTGAAAAATGATAGGTATGATTGTCATAAGGGCGAAGAGATAAATTGAATAGAATAGGTCTCAAATAATGGTGTCAGCAGGATCCAAACTCTTTTTTTTCTTTTACTTCTGCGGAGTTATACTCTGATCTGAAGAATACTGCAGTGATGAAATACCCAAATGTTTAACAGGAAGAAATGTGTAGAAATTTCTCAAATCGAATGCAGGAGACACAGTTGCACCGCAATAGATCTTGTCTGTTCTATTTTTGTTTCTATCCCAAGGGTTAGGTTTTCATGGGTTCTACAGACAAGGGTTTTCCCTATGTTATAGCTCTTTGATATACGTGCAGGGTCCAACAGTAGTACTCGACTCAATATCTCAGGGCACCAACTAAGGAGGCTAGACCATGCCCTTAGCCGTACTACCCGACTCCCCGGGTACTAGAGAGTATCTTCCCGAGTGTTTTTCTCAGTGACACTATAACAGTCAGGCATCTGATCGGTTTATCTATGGAGGGCTTCAAGATATCTAGGATGATCTGTATACAGGTGTCGTCTGATGCGCTACCACTCGAAGGGGTACCAACAGGGGTTACAAGGGTGGCCAACAAATGTGTGCTTAAATACCACTTGTATTTCCTATGTGAATCCCTGATTGCAGGTATATGCACATAACGACAGATCTTTGTAGCTTAAAGACGTCAGAATACCTCTCTACACTAAAAAAAAACACAATTTTTTGCCAAGGAAGTTGCTCTGATACCACTTGTAATATTCCATATATAAAAAAGTATGTGAAACATAAATAAATATCTAGAAATGGAATATGAACAACAATATAACCATAACAACACCATAATAATACCAAAATGATACCAGAATAACACCAAAAAGAGCACTTTGATTACTGAGAGAAATGTTCACTTGCCTCTTCGAGGGAGCAACCTCCAGCAGAGAAGAGCTCTATTACAATAATTTCCAAGACAAGAGTTCTCATACCCTCAACTCCTATTTATACTAAATATGTCCATCAAAAGAACCATTTAGAGGAATATCCTTCTATAAGCGAAAGCTTCTATTAGGTATTCTTACATTGGACTTATTCTTCCTTATTGCTAGGCCTTATTAATATTGACCTTTATTACATGGAAATATATTATTTTACCTACGTGAGGGGTTAGGTCCCTAACAGAAAGGCTCTATGCCACTCATGATTTGGATTTGAAAGCCATAGTGCATGCTTTGAAGAAGTGGAGGCACTACCTCATGGGGAAAAGTTTTGAGCTGAGGACAAACCATAACGGTCTGAAGTATTTGTTTGATCAACCTACTTTGAATGCTAGGCAAAGAAGATGGTTATAATTTCTCCGTGAATATGACTTTGATATAAAGCATATCAAGGGGGAAAGATAAAAAACTGGCTTGTGCACTTAGCAGAAGAGTACATGATTTACATGCTACAACCATTAACATGTACCAATCAGATTTGAAAGACAGAATTGTGGAGGTTGCAAAATCAGATTTTCAGTACATGGAATTGGTAAAAAAATTGTAGCAAGGTAAAGTGCAACAGAAAGTTGAGGATTATGAATCGGGAACTGAGGGAATTCTATTGTACATAAATAGAGTTTATGTACCCAATTCTCCTTAATTGAGGAGTGCAATTTTAAAATAAATGCACAATGTACATTATGCATGGCACCCAAGATATCAAAAAACAATTTCAACAGTCAAGAACCAATATTATTGGTCAGGCATGAAGAGGGAGATTGTTGATTTTATTGCCAAATGTTTGGAATGTCAAAAGGTAAAGGCTGAGCATAGACACCCAGCTGGTTTGCTATAGCCATTACCTATTCCTGAGTGGAAATGGGAATCTGTAACAATGGATTTCATCACACGATTGCCTAGAACAAGTAAGTATCATGATGCAATCATGGTGGTGGTGGACAAGCTTACTAAAGCTGCCCATTTTATCCTATTGAAGATTACTTACAAGGAAACCAATGTTGTTGATATTTATATGAGGTAAGTAGCATGCTTGCATGGAATACCCAAGACAATTGTGTCTGACAGAGACCCAAAGTTTACCTCAAAGTTTTGAAAGGGGTTATTCAAAGGGTTCAGAACAAATATGAACTTCAGCACAACATATCATCCTGAGTTGGACGGGAAAACAAAAAGACTAAACCAAGTGATAGAAGATATGATAAGGATGTATGTGATGGACAACCCATATAAATGAGAAGATTATCTACACTTGGTATAATTTGCCTACAACAATGGGTATCAAGCATCATTGAATATGAGTTTGTTTGAATCAATGTATGGCAGAAAGTGAAATGCCCCAGTAAACTGGGATAGATCAGTTGATAGGGTAGTAGTTGGGCCAGAGTTGCTCAAGGAAATGGAAGAGAAAATGATGAAGATTAAACATAATTTGAAGGTTGCCCAAGACAGGAAGAAAAGTTATGTTGATAAGAATAGAACTCACAAGGAATTTAAAGTAGGGGATCATGTATTCTTGAAAGTGAAGGCCAACAGAAGCTCCCTGAAGTTGGCAGCCAGATATTGTGGGCCGTTTGAAATCCTAGATAGGATTGGTCTAATAGCTTATATGATTGCATTGCCTGCATCTATGCCTAAACATAATGTATTTCATGTCTCATTGCTTAAGAAATATATACCTGATGCTAATCATGTTATTGATTGAAATGTGATTCAGGTGGAGCAAGAAATCATTTTTCAAGTTGTTGGCACAGGGGTAGACCCAGGGTTCAACACTTCAACAATGCACCAACAAAACTCTAACTACTGACCCTTTCATCAACACCTGTGAAGCAGATGAAGTCTCACCCGAGGTAGAGGCAGGGGTGGTCGCAGGACTTAGGTATCTGCAACCTAGCTGGGACACGGATATGTGATCACAATACTCTAACAAAGCACTTAGCAATTACCATTCATCAGTATTTAACCAATATTTACTTCGCAGATAAAAACCCTAATTACAAAGTAAAACAATACTCAACCAGATCCACACATCTAAGCACTTAGCATAAAGAAACATATCAGATCTGGCATTCATTCACATCATTGATCACTAAGCTATTATATCATATGCTTCTAACATTCATAAAGATAACAACACTAAGCATAAATCACATCAAAGGCACAAATAAATAATCTAAATGCACAAAGCAACCATAACACAGGATATACGGGCTTCACTCCTAGCCTAGGGCTACGTCCACAAACTCTTCTCTTCTTTATTATCTTCTTGTCAAGATTCTTACAGGCTCATAGCATCAAAATTCTACTCCGCAGAGGACAGGAGATTTGCTCGCACCTCGCCAGATCCTCCTTCCCCGAGCTAGGTTACAACACAAAGCCCTTACACAGTGTCTTACATTTACCTACACTTAGCCTTGAAACTCTCATATAGTATGCACAAATCAATTATAGCTATCACTTGCACTTAGGACATTGGCCTTCACTTTCCCTTAGCACCTAGCATCACACACACACACACACACACACACCTTACTTACATCGCCTAGCTTCCTATTTATACATTACAAAAGGGCGTAAACATGGGAAAACCCATGGACCAACATCCCATACCCGTTACATAAGCCCAAAACCCAAAAATGCCCTAAAAGGGGCCGAGATCCCGCGATCTCCACTTCGACTTGCGCTCTGCCTTTGACAGTCTGTCGAAGTCCCAAAATAGGTCAAACCATACCAAAGATCTCCAAAACTTGGTCAAGGGCCAACAGGCCCCCAACAATCACCCGTGACTCGTCCCGAGTCACTTTGCTTCGGTTAATTCTGCCTCAAAAGCCTCAATATTGCCTCAAGTTTCTTCGACCTGTTGTTGTGCAAAGGCCTCCTGCTCAACAAACTCCTAAAGAGCTGCCTCGTTCACAGGTCCTTCCAATCGTTGCTCAACTGTAGTGACTAGTTGTTCTAATTCTTCTCCTCATCCTTCAATCTCTTCGAACAGTTGGCAAGCTGCGTCCTGGGTTGGCTGGATCCTCTGAGTCACTTCCATGACTTTGATCTATATGGCATGGACTTGTTGTTTGACAGTGTGTTGTTCCTAGGATCGCTTCATTCTCTCAACTACTGATAAGAGCTTCAACTGTTCCTGAACTGTTGTTGCTTGCTTCTTGGCCTCCTGGAGTTGTGACTACAGTGTCTTTAGTTTGGGATCCTCAGTGATTCACTCATAATTATGTGCGTTGTGATCACTTATTTGTTTACATTCCATGGCAAAGGCCTTGATTCTCTCAACTGCACTTCGAGCAGTTGTTTCTCTTTGATCCTGCGCATCCTGCGGAGTCCTTGGCATGTTTGTAGCTCTAGATATATTATTCTCTGTTGAAGTTGTTGAATGGCTTCAACAAGCCTTTCCACTTGATGCTCTACTGGGTCTTCAGTCAGTTGTTCTAAGCTCGTCACGGAGCAAAGTTCTCTGTTGAATTATTCTTTGATTCCAATATGTTCCGCAAACAACTGTTCTTTCTCTTGTTGGATCTGCGCTTTCTATTGTTCGAAATTTGTTTGGAGGGCATCTTTCTCCTACTGCACAACCCTGCATTGCTCTATCACCTGCTCTTGTTCTTGCTTCAGAGACGTTGTGGCCTAGTATTTCTCTTCCTGCACACGATGAAGGTGAGCTTCAGTGGCATCATCTATTCTGCGGAGTTGGGTAGGCTCATCTCCCAACTTTGTTTCATCTGATGGTGGGGGCGCAGTGGACGTTGTGTGGCTGGATTGATGGGCTTGCTGGACACCCCTTAGCTTTGTCTCAATTGTATCATACATAGCCTCTTGTTTAGCTTTGGTTATCTGCAAAATATCTTTCAAGGCGTCTAACACAACTACGATAATGAAGTCGAAGTCATCCACTGTGAGTACAGTCTGTAGCTTCGACTTACTAGCTTTGGATTTCTTCTGTGATGTAGGTTTCATGGGGGAAACCTTTCTTTTCTTTAGTGGATCTACATCATCAGGGGGATTCTGTGGCGGTGTTACTTTGCCTTGATTTTTCTTATCTTCTTCCCCTTCTTTCTCTTCTTTGTCTACTTCGTCACCACCTCCTCTGCCAGGTGATTCTGAAGTAGTTTCTTCTGAGACGTTGTCCAACTGTTGTACCTCTTCTTTCTTTTTCTTCCTGCTACTGTTGAGTGCATCATACTCTTCGCAGATAACCACCGGGTTTCCAATGAGTTCTAGGTCGGACAGTTCTGCCTGGTCGATTGGTATAAGGTACTCTGCGGGCCATTCCTTAATGATCTCCTCCATATCTTCCTTGGTGATATTATAGTATGACTGATCTCTTCTTTACTCTTGTCTATGCACGCAGTGATATATATAAAATTCCTATCTGTGGGGAACTTCATCAAGGGCCTGAATCTGTCCAGAGTGTTCGATGTCATACAAGGGAATGACTCAGTAGCTTGTTTCAGCTGCAGGTAGTAGGTATGGAATACTGCATTCGACTACCACTATTTTTCCATATCACTCGAATACCAGAGGATGGTAAACTTCGCAGCAAGCGGCTCGAACGACTCAATGTCAGGGAAGGTCGCACCTTCCGACATCTCCCAAGGTGTAAATGCAACGAGGATCAGGAGCCAGCTAAACTGGAACTCATAGCCCTGATCTTGAGCTTTGCGACAATCCACTTCTAGCTAGTTGAATAAGTAACTAGCCCAGTTCATCTGTAATCCCTCCATGCACTTTCCCGCGAGGTCAATGACAAATCACGTGACCTACGTGGGTCTGCTCTTTCTTACTAGATTACCAACGATCAACTAGCATCCAAGGCGCACTGTGCCATTTTGAATGGAGGATACCTTATAGCCTCGCAGTCCCTTCTCTACATCGCCATAAGTATCTTTAATCCTCTGTGCTAGGGCGCGATCTGCAGCCTTCCCTAGATAAACTTCATGTGGGTCAGGTCCATGCATACTTAGGTCAGGGATCCTATGGATCAGCGCCATATCGACAATGATGCGTCTGTCTAGCCATAAGTAACCATCGTGCAAGCATGACAGCAGGAGTTTAAAGCAAGCCCTAACCTTCTGGTGCCTTCCAAAATGTGGAATTTTCATTATGTTCAGGATAGTGGACTGCGCGATGTTCATGGTCCATGGTTGGGGAATGATTTTTTATTTCTTTCCCTTCGTTTTGGTCAAGTACTTGTGAGGCATGAGCATACCATAGGTATTGCAGTCTTCTAGATTATAGTCACTGATCTTCAGAGTTGGAATTCTCTCCAATTGTGGTCTAACTGCATGTATCCCCTTTGGGAGGTACACCATGATAATTGTATAGCCAAAATCCCTCGGGACACTATCACGACTGACCACATCGATCAGAGGTGGGATGTAGTCGTGAAGGATGGATGGGATTAACTTCGCATTTGCTAAGTCATCTCTATGCTTAGTCCTTTTCACTTCTGTAGCTTGGGATGGTTTTGATCCATGAGCAATCGATAGGGAGGCTTACACTCCTATCTTCGATGAGGCTTGAACTCCTGCAGACATCACTCTCTATGCCATTAGATCGATTAAAATTTCCTCTACTAACTTTTCCACAACATTGAGCTCGTCTGAGATGCACGCTCAAGATCGGATATATCAGGCTGATGAATAATTTCTCAATGCAACAAAATTGATGGCAAGGTCTCAATAAGCATAGCACAATAACAATGAGTTCTCTAGTTGGATCAGATACAATTCACAAAAGTGTGCTCGGTGCAATAGTCGACAGGATAAGTAGGCAACGATCTAACAGATCCTTCCAATGGACAAGAAGCCTTCATCAATGCAATTTTGTTCGTTACGGTGTGGTCCAATGGTCCAATGGAGAGCTCCAAGGCCATAATTGCTTGCTTATCCGTTCTGGAGCATCAGGGTAACAATCATAATGCTTCTAACGGTTATATTGCTCTGCCATGGCAAAGTGTCAATCTGCGTTGTTCTGATATTCCAGCGAAGTTCAAATTCTAGAGACTTTTCCTTATATGAAGTTCTTTCTGAAGCTTCTTGCAATTTTTCTAACTTTATTTTCTTCTTGTTGAGCTTTCGAGCCTTCTTCCCTGTGATCTGTGTTACTGGGTACCTCTTTCCATTCTAATTCTTATCTTCTCTTGGCATAATAACTTCGCGTTGTTGATGATCTTTCATAAGGTTTAAGGGTAATACTTCTTCGTTGTTTGGGATAAGTTATCTATTTTCCCATGTTCTTTCAACTTCAACACCCAAGTCTCGATTCTTCGACCTGTTCTCCTGTTCTTCTATCAAGTGCACTATTCTCCTAGTCATGAAATCTTTTAATGCTTGTTTTTTTTGTTCTAGGGCTTCTTGTTCTTTTCTCCGGATCTGATTTTTCTCAATCCAGGGTTTTCCTAGCAATAAAGAAAATGGAGCATTTTTCTCAACAAATTTAATAACCTCAAATTCATCCTCTATCGAAGTTCCATGAGCACTCATAGATATCTGGGTAAGTCTTCCACATAGGGTTATTAGCTTTCCTCTAAAAAATCCTATTCCTCCCAATGAAAGAACCATAGCAGACCTTCCCAAAATTTCTCAAGTACTTTATGTCATGACATTCACCTATGTTTCTTCGTCCAAAACACAGTCTATGTCGAAGTCTCCTATTCTTGCTTCTATGCATTCTTTTTCTTTTAAGATCTTTGATAGATTGATGTCTCTATGATCATTCAGGGTTTCTTTTATTTCTGACAATATAGTGTCTGATCCTTTCTGGTGTTCTTCCATAGTTTTAATTTATGAGTCTTTCTTATGTTTATCTTGTTCCATATTCATTCTTTCAGGTTTAGCAATCATTCTAGGGCAATCCATAACTTCATGGTTCATAGCTTTACAACAAGGACAACTAGGTCGTCTATCGGGGCAATCCTTAGCAAGATGGTCTGGTATTCTACAACTGTAACAAAGGGTTAATCCTCTCGTTCTCTTAAATGATCCCTAACCTTTCTTGTACTACGCACTAGGATCATAGTAACCAACCTACATAAAATTCTTCCTAGGATCTTGCATCCATTTGTTAGTCCAAACATTCTTTATATGCATAGGAATCACATATATTTCATTATTTCTATCAGATCTACTCATATCAAACCTTCTTTCTTGTAGTTGTTCCCTAGTTTTCAGACTAGTACAAAATTTATCAAACATACCTAGATCTATACTATTGAAGAAAAAAATTTCACTTATCTTACTAACAGAGCACAAAGATTTTAGATCTTACCTCTTTAATAAATAAAAATTCACTTTACCTTTATCAGGACACAAAGCTTTCAGATCTTACCTCTTTTCTTCGAATCATAATTATTTTCTTAGCACAGAGCTTTCACAAGTTAAGTAGAATATTGTGCACTAAAGAAATAGATCTACGCACAAAGATTTCATTCTTTTCTTCAGTTCCCAGCAATCACAGTTTCAGGTTCTGAAAACAGAACCATTTGTTTGCACAGGGGCAAACCCAGGGTTCAACACTTCAACAATGCACCAACAAAACCCTAACTACCGGCACTTTTGGCAACACCTACGAAGGAGATGAAGTCTCACCCAAGGTAGAGGCAGGGGTGGTTGCAGGACTCAGGTGTCTGCAACCTAGATGGGACACGGATCTGTGATTACAATACTATAACAAAGCACTTAACAGTTACAATTCATCAGTATTTACTTCGCAGATAAAAACCCTAATTACAGAGTAACGCAATACTCAACTAGATCCACACATCTAAGAACTTAGCATAAAGAAACATATCAGATCTAGCATTCATTCACATCACTGAGCAATAAGCTATTCTATCAGATGCTTCTAATATTCATAAAGATAACAACACTAAGCATAAATCACATCAAAGGCACAAAGCAATAATCAAAATGGACAAAGCAACCATAACATAGGATACATGTGCTTCACCCCCAGCCTTGGGCTACGTCCACCAACTCTTCTCTTCTTTATTATCTTCTTGTAAAGCTTCTTACAGGCACATAGCATCAAAATCCTACTCCATGGAGGACAGGAGATTTGGACGCACCTTGCCAGATCCTCCTTCCCTGAGCTAGGTTACATCACAAATCCCTTACACAATCTCTTACAGTTACCTGCACTTATCCTTGCAAGTCTCACACAGTATGCACAAAGAAATTACAACTATCACTTGCACTTAACACATTGGTCTTCATTTGCCCTTATCACCTAGCATCACACACACACACACCTTACTTACATCGCCTAGATTCATATTTATACATTACAAAAGGGCCTAAACATGGGTAAACCCATGGGTCGACATCTCATACCTGTTACATAAGCCCAAAACCCAAAAATGCCCTAAAAGGGGTCGAGATCCTGTGATCTCCACTTCGACTTGTGCTCCGCCTTTGACAACCTGTCGAAGTCCCAAAATAGGTCAAACTTGACCAAGGATCTTCAAAACTTGGTCAAGGGCCAACACAAGTGCATTCGGTGTGCATACTGGACCCAAAAAGAAAACAACTCTGGAATCGATCCATAGGGCTTGTAAAAGTCCAATGGACCTGGTATGGTCTTGAGGACACAACGTGGGAGCATGAAGATGCTATGCGAGCAGAGTACCAACATCTTTTTGAATATTTTGGAAATCTTATTGTTCTTGTGTAAATAAGTTGCACTGATGACAGTGCAAAAATAAGGGGAGGGGATTGTAACACCCCAAGGTCGGGGCCCTTTTGAATTGTAATTATGTTTAAAGGCTAGTGAGCTAAGTGTTCATAAGTTGGAAGACTTATATGTTATTAGGTTGGAGAGCCTAGATGTTTAAGGCCAATGAGCCTATTTTTGTATATGTAAGCACTCATATCCTTAATAAAATTACATCATTGCATGTAGACCGACCACGAAGAAAGAGTTATGGGGGACTAAGCTCCACTAGGTAGGGTAAGGGAAGGGGCTAAGTGTCTAGGATTAGGGGCTAAGATAAAAGGCTTACCTCTAAAGAAATAATATTATATTATTATTTCCAAAAGGCTAATGTTGACATAATCTGTGTTGTTCTAAGTTCCCGAGGAAAAGGGAACAAGTGTTAAGTGGAGCTCATGTAACTTCAGGAAGACATGTGTCAACCTGGGCGCATGCAGTTATAGCTAGGAAAGCCAACTTGTTGGGGGGTTCCCTCGCTATTCTGGCGACTGTCGCCATTCTCTAGAGGTCTTCCATCCCCACTGATTCACGCACTGATCAATTGCCTTCATCGTCGCCTTCTACCACATTCAGGCACTTCGGGAACCTGCAGGTGCTTTGAGTTATCCTGTACTTTTCTTATGAAACACAGTGCACCTGTACCTTGCCTGAGCCATACCGTGCCTTAACAGTTTGTTGTTGCTTCCCACGCAGTTCCTTGGCTGAGCGTGACTTGCTGCCATCATCTGTTCTATACCGAGCTTGTTGTTTCCATCACCCTTACTTGAAATGACTTAGCAGTTGGACTGAAGAAGCAAGTTATCAGGCCTGTGGGTTTGAAGAGGTGGGTTGCCAGGCCCGTGGACTTAAGAAGCAGGTTGTCAGCACTGTAACAACTCTCTCCAGGAAAGAGAGGTTGTTGGGGAAGTGATTTTCCCATAGGGATCCCAACGACATCTATAGTGCAAGGAAAGTTCATGTCTGGCCTATTGTTGAAGCCCTGAAAGGGAAGTGGGACGGCCGAAGGATTGTTGAGCAGAGAAGGGGCACACTTCCTGGGGTGGGATAGGCATGTGAGGAATGAGAGGCTGTAGCTTGTAGTGTGAGTTGGCTCCTGGGAAAGAATCATTCTTGTTGATCTGTGTGACTTCCTATTGTCCTTTCCAAGCCTAGGAATACCTTGCCCAGTGGATTTTAGTCCCAACTCGAGGGTGACCCACTGCTGAGCGTGATGAGCAGCGTGGTCTAAGGATGGGAGGTTCGTAGGAGGTCTGCACGCAATTGATGTTCATCTATTAAAAAATAAGTACTAAATATCTTTTCTCTGTATGATGTGTATCTTGAAATCAATTTATAATGTTGTTAGATTTGTCTGTGTATAATGCCTGTATGTTTTAATTTTATTTCCGCATGAATAATGGCATGAACAGAATGCTATAGATGTTTAATTTGCATTAGATAGATATGTATATGAATATATATGGTATCAGAGCATGAAAGTTATTCGGTTGCATGGACTGGCCTGTTGGTTAAGGCCGAGGATGTCAATAATTGGTATCAGAGCAAGGAGAGACATCCAAGAAGTGATGTTTCCCGACCTGTTGGTGGTTGGGGATATTACAAATAATGTAAAGGCGGAGACCCTAAGTTACCATGCTTAAGGGGTGTTAGCGCTTGAGATGTTCTAAGACTTCATTAGAACTATGCCACAAACATCTTGAATGAAATTTAGTTTTAAGTTGGTGGATCAGGTAGGTAAGAAAAGAATATTGAGACAAAACTCAAAGAAGAAACACATATAGATCAATGATGAAGACCATTGAGCATGGAGTCTTGTATTAATATCTTATGTATCAAAATGAATCAAGATGAATATCAGACAAGATGGTTGGTATTATGATCAACCCACATATTCATAAGATGGAACATCCAATAAACATAAATGATTTCTGAGAATGAATGGAGAATGCTTGAATAAAACACACTAATCATAGGAAAATGCAATGAAGCTTCACTGCATGAGAATCTGTAATTCACGGGCAATCATTGATTCTCAATAACTGAAATTTTATTCAAGTAAGAAGATAAAATAAGATGAGGAACAAATAACATTACAGATTGATAATAAATCTTTCAAGAATCTTTGATGATAAGAAATTAAAAGGACAAATTTCCTGCAGGATTAGAATGATACACACAATCCTGCCATAATTCTAATATTTTCCTCTCTTCCTTCCAAAGGAAGATTTTTTCTCAAAGTCTGCAATACTTCCTTTTATAATTTCTGAATGCCTTAAATGCTGGTTGAAAATGTGGATCCCTAATGCTAATATGTTTCGTTCGATCTGGAGTTGATTTGGTTGACTTCCAATCATGTTCTTGAAAATGTGGATCTGAATTCTTGGAATCCTAGGATTGAATGCTATAAATAAAATTTGTTTGGAGAGATTTGAAATAATCCCTTTATTTCTAGATTCTCTGCCACCTTGTAAAATCGCCACCATAAATTTAGAAGATATGGAATTCACCATAATCTTGATGAGAAGCTTTCGTGTTAAACTTCACTAAGTCTTCCTGACATTTGTAATTTTATCTGCATGCTTTGTTTCCCTAGAAAAGTGGATCTTCTAGTCCAAAATAGTATGTGAAGATATGGACTCTACTTAGAAATATTTTCTCGGGCACAATGGGATTAAAAGATATCGTTGACATTGCACCCCCTTTGACATTACATATTAGTCCTTGGTTTGTATTACCTTCACATTTTGATAGTTTCAACAACAGTTCTTATGGAACAATTTTCTTTGAAAGCATTGCTTGATCATCTTGCAGACATGGTTCTTTAAGTTCTTCTTAGACAATGTCCACAATAATAGGCAGTCTGATGCATCATCACTAAGTAACTACTTCAAGTCACTTGGAGAGATAAACTACTATAACTAGGTGTTTGTGGGACTTAAGAACCTTGTATAGAATAAGACAATACTCATGCACAATACTTTTATGTGGGTCGATTTTCAAAGGATATTGGAGTATGGGGTCAACGACCGATTTAAACGGAAATATAGTCTGACAATATGACATATAACGAAAGCAATCTAATACGGGCGGGCACCGAAAGCGAGGCCATGTGAGAAGCCAGCGCGGGTACCTTTGTTTTACCTTGTGCCAATGCTCGTTGAAACATCAAGATAACCATCTGCGAAGGCAGGCTTCTACTTGGGAATCGGGACAGGAAACCCAGTGTCGACCCTATTGGGGTGATATCTACTAACTTGTTTTTTTTTTCCGCCAACAAGCGTCTTGTCAACTGAATTTAAATATTTAAATTAGCATACTTCTAAGTGGGCGAATGGGAATGCCCAAGTAAGTGAGGAGAGTCTTATATTAATGATGTTAATTGAAATCATAAAGATATTACAATTAAAATGGTCATATTTGAGGTTGGTTCACTATTTTGATGAAGAACTCTTGTAGTAACTCTCAAATTGATGAAAAGATTATACATCTTGAAAAGAAAGTGTATATGATCTTTAAGCTATGAATTTATGTTAAAGATGATAATGAAATGTCAATATGAATGATGGAATTTAAAAATAATATGTTTTGGTTATGGATAAAAAAATTAATAATAATATTTGCATTCATGGATTAAAAAATTATAAAATAATATTTGGTTGTGGTGAAATTTTATAATCAAATGTAATATTGTTAAGATACTATGATGAAGAAATCAATTTAGTTTATCGAATCTTATGAAAGGTAAGGAAATACTTAGTTAACTTTAACATTTTATTTCTTATGAAAAAATAAAAGAAATGTTTGTTAATTATCATATTTTTTATTAACTAAAAAGATATATAACCATCAATATATTAAAAAATATGATGGGAGGGAATCTTGTCATTGACATATAAATACATTGTCATCAGGTTGGATTTATCTTTAGCATTTCTAAAAAGTTGTTCTAGGGTTTTGTAAGGTTTGAATACAATTTTTTTTTTTTTAGCTAAGAGCTTGGAGATCTGATCGGTGCCCTGGATATAAGATAGAAAGATGAGAGCATGATGAGGGGATGAGGGAGCGGTGATTTTAGGTTTAGGGTTATTGGTTGAGTGAAGAGAAGAGAGCTCAACGAAGGGTTGAGGGAGAGGTGATTTTAAGTTTAGGGTTACTGGTTGAGCAAAAAATGTGTGTGATTTGTGTGAGAGAGAGTATTCATTGGACAATAGGGTTTTGTTTAGGTAGGCATTTTCCTTCATGATGAGTTGAGGGGAAGAGTTATTTAGGACAAGGAATTTTTGAGCTGGATGATGGTGGGAGTGTACTGCCTTCTTCATCTGCCTTCTACACCGCGTGCCTTCACCACCTTCTTAAGCTCCATTCGACACTGCCTAATATAATATTTCTCATAGATAGCCTTCTCATAGACAAATCCTTCATGGTGAGCATAATGAACATAATTATTATTCTCATAGACACACCTTATGCCCGACAATGTGCAACTCCTGTAATGCTTAACAAGCACTTGGTAACAATTTGGGTGTTTTTGGTTGTAAGTATTTTTCTCTTTCATGCTTCAAAATTATTCAAAGAAGGTTAATCAATCATCTCATTAGCTATTGAGTTAATCTGCAATATCCAATGATTCCTCTTGTCATGGATTTTACCTCGCTTTTTCATGGTAGAGATTGTTGTAATT
Organism: Picea engelmannii; assembly: GCA_009831015.1. Taxonomy (NCBI): domain Eukaryota; kingdom Viridiplantae; phylum Streptophyta; class Pinopsida; order Pinales; family Pinaceae; genus Picea; species Picea engelmannii. Next base: position 916,747 of record ML777732.1, read on the forward strand.
TTGACACCCATTGATGTGAGTTTTTCCTTTGTTTTTTTGTGGGTAACGAGAGGATGGAAGATTGGGAATGCTTCAAAGTAATAAAAGGGTGTTGTGCATAGTAATAAAAGGGTGGTGTGAAGAAAAGCAAGAAAAACAATAGAATAGAGATTGTATGTAGGTAAATTGTTGTGTTTTTTTTTTTAAACACCCATAGCATTTTGGGGTGGTAGTGGAATACATACATGTTTTTTGAAAGTTCTTGAATCAATAAAAAATCGTATAAAGAGCCCATTGTAAATATATTAAGACACAAGTTTTAAAATGAAATGATAAATTCAGAGATATATTAGTTGATAAAATGATTGAATTACATCAAATTTTATCTTCAAAGTGTCTTATTTATACAAATTTGATATAAGCATTCAATAATTGTATATTATTCAACATACATCAATTGTGTGGCAGAGTGTCATTCCAAATGTGGTGATAGGTAGAACCATTTATATCTTGGATAATAACAAACCATTTGGATGAGTTTTTGGGACTAAGCCAAGTTAATGGTTGGAAATTGACCATAATAACCTAATGTCATATAATTAAGGTATGTAACTTCAATCATAACTTAAGGAGTAGGACGATTAGATTTATGATTAATCTGGTGTATTGTGTTCAAATGCATTTAGTCAAACTAAATTTTGTTTGGATCATGAATATTAATAAGTTAAATAAACATAAGAGTGATAAATGCAAAGATGCATTTCTATTCAATACAATTACATGCTCTCATATATATATATATCATTGTTTATATTTTAATTACTAAATATTTCAAAGTCTAAAACAAAGTAGTGAATTTACTTTTGAAATATGAAAATTGTCGGCTTATTCTTTGACAACAAGGTAGTAGTTGGGGAGTATATTTCTAAACCACATAAAATTAGTGACGTTTCACCGATCATAAAATAATTATAGAATATTTTAAAAATATTTTATAATTTTTAATTTAACATTTTTTTTTTCAAATTTTGATAATCTATATAAAAAAAATTCATTACAAATTTAATATCAAAATTTAAGTCAAAACAATTTAATTGAAAATATTTAATATAAAAATTTAATTCAAAACAATTTAATTGAAAATATTAAAAAACACTATTTTTATTATATATTATTTTTAAATATTTTTTATTATTTAAAAAATAAAATATTTAAATTTAAATTTTCATATTTTTATTTTACAATTAAATAAAAATTATAATATAAAAAAATAAAAATTTAATATCAACAAATTGATTTTATTGTATTACCTAATCCCTGTCTACATTGAAGGAAATTTATTTATTTTCTTATATTGTTTATTTTTGTATAATAGACTAAAAGTACTACAGTTGATGCCACTTTAAAACTTGGTCGTCTAATGTGATGTATTTATGATTAACCCCATAAAATACCTCCATAGATCTTGCTTTCAATTTATCCCACCTTGCAACTATTTTTTGGGTTTACCTTGCAAACTAATTTTTAGGATTTTTTTTGGAACATAGCTAATATGATTAACCCCATAAAATACCTTTATAGATCTTTCTTTTAGGCTATCCCTCCTTGCAAGCAAAAATACAAGACGGAATAAAATGGTGAATAACCTTGAATCATTAATATTTATAAGAATATAATAACCTTGAATCATTAACATTAATAAGAATATTTGAAAGTAAATTCGATGTTCAATCCAGGGACTTCAATGGTTATACCACCTGGCAACTATTAGCAAAAACAAAAGAGGGAATAAAATGGTGTGCATAACCTTGAATCATTAATATTAATAAGAATATTTGAAAGTAACTTTGATGTTCAATCCAACAATTTCAATGGGCTATCTTTTGTAGCTTGGCTCTTCTTTTCTCTATTATAGATCTTATACTATTTGTATTATAGATCTTCTACTGGCTAGCTTTGTAGCTTGACTCTTCTTTTCTCTATTATAGATCTTATAGATCTTGTAACACCCTATTTCCCCCAGTCTGTAAAAATAATTATGCTGGCCAAGAACCGTGGCAAACTCAAAGATGTGAATGTGTGATTCTGGATGGACCTTAGTAAAAAGGTCCATGAATGTAAATAATGTTATATATATATATATATATATATATATATATATATATATATATATATCTAATGAGAGGGGGATGTGCTGAAAAAGATACCACGATGGCTGAAGAAAGGTGGTGGAAGGCACCTGGAATGATGGCATTAACTTCCACCGAAACCAATACCGTATTTGGTCTTCACTGGCCCAGAGAACCAAGAGCGGCTCGCTAGCCCTGAAATGAATTACTCGCCAGGATGGTAGGTGAAGAGGCTCCTCATGAGTTAATGAGGGATGGGGGTGAACCGCCCATCCATGGAGGCCTCAAACCTGACCAACGCGGGGAAATTCGTGCCACACGCAACCTCACCGAAAAGGAAAAGGTAGGTAAAAGGTGTGGAAAGGGGGACGCGAGGGGGGATCTGAGGAAAAAGAGATTGGAAGAACTCTGGAACAAAATACAGAGGAGCAATAGCAAAGAGGAAGGAGAGTAACCTTCGTTCTCGATCACTGAAGAACAGAGATAGAGAGTCTCCAGCATCGTGGTCTAGCTCGAGGGTGGCTAGTGGTAAATACATTCGGAGTCACTAAGCCTACGGTTCGGTGGAAACGAGAACCCCTCTCAGCAGTTGCATCACCTGGTATTTTTTTGGTAAGTGTTATATCTTGTATCTTGAATTTATATGTCTTGAAATGTATGCTCATGGTTTGAATACTTATGAATGGTTTTTTTGTAGAAATGACTGCATGGTATTTTGATCGGAATGGTGGTTGCATGTTTATGTTGGAATGACCACATTTGGCATATATATATATGTGTGTGTGTGTGTGTGTGTGTGTGTGTGTGTGTGTGTGAACGCATTCAGTATTCAAGTATGTTCTCGGGAAATCTATTCCCTTATTTTATCTCGAGTAATGCCCTGGATAGATCTTTCCACAAGGACACCCTCTTTAAAAGTTTACCCAGGACCTGCCAGGGGATTTTATGACATAAGTCTGAAAAACCCGGCACAAGAGAGAGTGGTATTCTTAGACTTCGATATTTCATAGTTTCGGCACCCGGGGTATCTAGGTGCGAGTCCTTTTGTACTCGCGAGTCCTGAAACCCTGACCCATGAAATCCTGAAATGACAACATGCAGAGGAATTAAGGACCTTTTGGTGGTTCGGTACCCAGGTTTCCCTTCCTCTTGCTAAATCCAAAAATGAGATCCTTTCGGAAGATCTAAGGTCTATTACGACCGTTAAATTATATGAAATAACACAGGCGATTATGTCTCGACCCTTTTTAACCTTCGTAAGTAGCGAAGTAATCGGGACCGTCGATCCCAAGACCCATGGGAGTACCTAGACCGTCCAGCTGGAGAGTACACGTGGCGGCCGGTAAGCGTTTCAGATTTTTAGCACTTGGGAGATCAGAGGGTAAGAACCCTTGTCCTCACGACTCGTGAAATCCCGACATACGAAATCCCGAAATGCTAACATGTGGGTAAGTTATGAATTTTCGAAGTTTCGGCACCCGGGGTACCTAAGTGCGAGTTCTCTTGTACTCGCAAGACTTGAAACCCTGATTCACGAAAACCCAAAATGATGGCGTATGGATGAGTTAGGACTTTTCAGTGTTTCGGAACCCGAAACACCCAAGGAAGTATTTCCTTGTACTCGCCAGTCCCGAAATCCTGATTAGTGAAACCCCGAAAAGAACTAGCATGGATGAGTTGTGATGTTTCGACGTTTCGATCCCCGGGACACCTAGGGGTAAAATCCCTTGCACTCGCAAGTCCCGAAATCCCGACTTGCGATATCCCGAAAAAAATAGAGTGTGGAAAATTTATCATATTTCGGTATTTCGGCACCCGGGGTACCTAAGTGTGGGCCCCACGTGTTCGCCAGTCTCGAAACCCCCGACTCGCGAAATCCCGATGGATGAATTCCCGAAATAGTGAAGTATGCTAGAGCTTGGCGTTTTCGAAATTTCGGCTCCCGAGAAACCCAGGGGTGAGACCTCATGTCATCACACATCCCGAAATCTCGATGGAGGAAACCCCGAAATAGTGAAGTATGTTAGAGCTTGGTGTTTTCAGAGTTTCGGCTCCTGAGAAACCCAGGTGCGAGACCTCCTTTCATCGCACATCCCGAAATCCCGATGGAGGAAACCCTGAAATAGTGAAGTATGCTAAAGCCTGGTGTTTCAAAGTTTCGGCTCCTGGGAAACCCAGATGCGAGACCCCCTGTCATCGCACATCCCAAAATCCTGATGGAGTAAACCCCGAAAAGTGGAGTGCCATATTTTAAATCCGAGGCAATTTCTAGTTATGACAAACTATTGGTCCCCTTCGGATTTCGGCACTTCGAGAGACAAGAGAGAAAAGGAAATACATGTATCGTGATTTCCCGAATTGCGAAAGCCGACGAGCACCTCTCCGATAAGGCCTATGGTCATAGCCGCCGATCATATGAGTACGGTTAAGGGATAGCAGGGTCTGTATCAGGCCCTGTAGGGATTTGGTGAAGTCTAATCCTCAGAGATCAGAAGAAAAGGCCGAAAAAATTTGGATTTCCATAGTGGGTGTATTACAAATTGGTATCAGAGCATGGTTACAACACTTGGTCTGCTTGGGCTCATGAACGGGTTGTGCAGAGACTCCATTCGGAGTACTGTTAAAAGGAGTAACTCCTTTTATTGATCCCCTCAATTAAAAAGTCAAAGTTCAGAATGAAAAATCCTATTATGTGTGTGCATGAGAAAAATATGAATTATGTACTGGTTATAAATGAATATGAACATGGACTAACAACCAGCGTTTTTCCTTTTGCACACAAGCAGACGATCAACCGTGGGAAATTATCGACGTATAGAATGGTGACTCACCATGAAGTGGGGGAGGGTTCCCACAATAGAGACAAAGAGTTTAACAAAAGGAGGGCAGTAGGGACCCCTCCAGATCTAACCGAGATTGTGAGGAGCCTCATGGTCGAATTACAAAGCTGCAAGGCTGACAATGAGAGGATGATGAAAGAACAAGAGAAGCAAACAGAAATTAATGCAGTTTTACTGCAGAGCTTATCCGACCTACAAAGACAAATGCAACATGAACCTGAGGTACAGAAACATGGTCATATCAGTGGCCACACTGAGAGGAGCACCTCGAAAAAGGTCCATCCCAGAGGTAAAGGACAAGCGGCGGACGATTCCTCTGGGAAGGAAGCTGGCGGTTTGGAGGGCTCTTCTAGTAGCAGAACTAGTTCTTATTCCCGAAGAAGACAGAAGAAGTGAAAGCCTCCCAAGGGTCATAAATTCGAAGAATTCAGGAAGGCCAAACCACCCTCCTTCGACGGTGAAATAAAGAAGGGAGAGGAAGCAGAGGCCTGGCTGCTTGGACTAAAGAAGTATTTCGGAGTTTATGACTTCTCAGAAAATTTGAAGGCCCGAGTGGCCACCTTCAACTTGAACGGAAAGGCTTCCATTTGGTGGGAAGACCTTAAGAATGTGAAAGGGGTTGACGAAGAGGACCTTTCTTGGGAGCAATTTGAGAAATACTTTCGGAAGAAGTATTTGTCGGAAAAATATTTCGACGAGAAGACTAAAGAGTTTTATGAACTCAAACTGGGACAACTCACTATAGAAGAATATGTCAACAAATTCCTCGATTTGTTAATATATGTATCTTATATAAAATAAGAAAAGGCAAAGGTACAACGCTTCAGCAGCGGACTACCTAAGGACTATCAGGACATAATAGAATTTGATGAGCCAAAGACCCTAGAAGGCGCTATCCGAAAGGCAACCTATTGTCATGAACAGCTTGGGAATCGAACAGAACCTCGCGAAGGCTAGAAGCAGAAGAATAGTTTGAGATTCCAGAAAAAGGGGTTTAAATCCCCAAGATTTAAGGACTATAAAAAGAACTCAAGGATGAGCTTCCCATCTCGAAGTGTACACCAACAGAACTTTCCCTCCTTGAGCGGAAATAAACTTTCTGGATCTGCCCCAGTAAAGATTGATAACCCAAAGAGAGAACCTTTGAAATGTTGGGGTTGCGGAGAAGAACATCTACTGAGAGATTGTCCACACCGACAACAAAATAGTCGGAGAATTTACAACATCCAGGAGGCTACCACCGTCAATGATGTGGCCAGGAGTGTGCCACAAATTTATGCAGCCTTGGATAATAACCAAGCTAACCACCAAGCTTCGGTGGTGAAAATAGAAGGTATGATTTCCAACCATCTAGTGTCTATTTTGATTGACCCTGGTTCAAATTTGAGTTATATAGCCCCTAAGGCTGTTGATAAGTGTAAACTACAGCCACAAAAACTTACCAAGCCATGGTTGGTACAGTTAGCCACTGGCACCAAAAGAAGGGTAGCAGAGGTCATACCAACCTGCCAATTAATGATAAGTGAATTCCCCACCCAAGCAACCCTTAACATATTACCCCTGGGATGGTATGATCTATTGATTGGTATGGACTGGCTAGCCGCCCATAAAGCCGGATTGGACTGTTACCATAAAACCTTAGAATGTGTAAGTAAAGAAGGGAAAAGGATAACCCTTCAAGGGATCCGAAAACCTGTCTCGGTGAGACAAATATCAGCTCTACAAATGGGAAAGTATTGTCGAAAAGGATGTTCCCTATATGCAATACAGGTGTTGAAAACTATTGAAGATGACAAACCAAGCCTCGAAGACTACCCTACCCTGAGAGAATACAGAGATGTGTTTCCGGAAGAGGTACCAGGTCTACCTCTGAGAAGAGACATCGACTTCTCGATAGAACTTGCACCAGGAGTGGTGTCGGTGTCTAAGACACCCTACCGGATGAGCACACCCGAGTTAGTTGAACTCAAATTGCAATTAAAGAAATGATGGATAAGGGCTATATTCGGCCTAACGTGTCTCCATGGGGAGCACCAGTCTTATTTGTGAAAAAGAAGGATGGTACCCTTAGACTGTGTATAGATTATAGACAACTCAATAAGGTAACCATAAAGAACAAGTACCCCTTGCCCAGGATCGATGACCTGTTCGATCAATTGGGGGGGCATCTATTTTCTCAAAGATTCACTTGAGGTCGGGATACCATCAAGTTTGAATTAAGGGTGAAGACTGTAATGTCCCCACTTTGGGACATCATCACAGTGTAGAGATTTATGATGACCAGATTAGCCAGATGGATGTTATAGCGAGTACAGGGGTATTTGAGAGGCATTGTGGGGTCCAGCTTGTATCGATGATCATATTCCATCATTATGAGCCATTCTGCACAGGTTGGCTTTGGTTTCGTTGCATTCCGACGATTTCCATGATTTTGACTATTTTGAACTAAAGTCAATGAAATTCACTGAAGAGGTCATTTTGAGCACATTACTTAGAGGAACCTCTCAGTGTAATAGCTCATTGGAATCGGGAGGAGCAACACTATAGGATGGGATGGATAGAAGTGACTTTCAGTGGCCAGGGAAGCCACAAGGAGAGAAAATGAGCTTTTCAAAGGTAAAAAGGTAAATTAATTAATTAATTATTAATAAAATGAAAGTCACTTTAGAGGGACAAGGTGAGCCAAAAATTATAAAGGAAAGGCAAGGGCCTCTTCTCATTCATTCAGGTATGTTTATCTTTTGATTTCTGGCTTCTAGCTAGTGAGCCCAACATTGGGGGTTTTGAGGGTTTTGACATAACAAACCCTAGAGGACGATTCGCTGGTGAAAGATTCCACCTATCTTGTCCCAAGCTTGGTCTCGGAGATGCAATACTCTCCCACACCATTCTAGTGCAAGATCTACTCAGTTGCAGAAGGATTCTACGTCAGTTTCATGTGCAGATAGAGAGAGGGCACACCAGTTGAGGGATTCCAGCAAGAGGGGCGCACCATCTTTGGAGAGAGATTCGTTGTAGGAGATTGGCAGGGCCGTTGAGGATTCTATCACTTGGGTTTTCATTGCAGGGCCTTAGACATTAGATCTAGTGCTTTCTGAGACAGTTTTATGGCTCAGATTATTTCTTGAGCAGTGGGGCGAATTGAAGAGAAGGAGGACATTTTTGAGATCCAAATCTAGTCCGTTTGGAGGGGTTACACTTCAGATATGACCCTGAGACTTTACCTAGTGACTTGCAGTGTCCCAATCTATATTTCTAGAGAGTTTTAGAGCATTTGGAGGCCTCCTTCAGCAGGGCCGAATTATCTAAGGTTTCAGTCATCCAGTGGGGCACACCATTCAGCGGGGGATTTCAGATCTACAGAGATTGAGAAGGATCTTGGAGATTTGGTCACCTGGGTTGTTCTTACCATCACCTGATCTATCAGTTGGCATATTTATTAGGGTGATTGGACACTTTTGGCAGCAGGGCCGAGTTATTGAGGGTTTCAGCGTTCTATTGGAGCGTGGCATTATTCAGCTGGAGAGTTTGGCATTCAAATCTGCTTGATTCAATCTTCATTGTATACCCAGCCTTTGGAGGCTTATTTTGTATTGTCGGGAGCATTTTGTAGCAGCTCTTATCTATTGTCTATCTTCTTGGCCATCTGTTGAGCATTCCAGATCGGCATCTTCATTGTAGCAGGTTTCTCTATTTTATGAATAAAGAAGAATTGAGATGTTTTGGCTTGTCTATCTTCTTACATATGGTTGAGGTATGTTCCATGGTTATCTCTTTCTGTTATTTGCTGCATACACACATATAAACACATCTAAAAGGTAGGTCAGCAAAGTGTTTGACGAAATACCTCACTCAGAAAAAGTTTTAAAAAGACACCAAAATAGTGATGATCCTTGCATAATGGCTTGGGATCATTACAGTGGTATCAGAGCTTAAATCCTGCAAACCTGAGGGGTCTTTCATAGGGATAAATGGACTTTTGGAAGGAAATGGATATTGTTAACAAGATTGAGGAGTGTGAGAGGGAATATGAAAGCCTTAATAATTTCAAAGGGATCATAACATTCCAATGGTTCCTATCCTATAAAAATCCTAGTTGGAACAAGAAGAAGATTGCACATTGGCTCAAGAAGAGGGAGGAAATTAGAGCAGCCCTTTGGGGTAACCCCACGCCCATTAGAAACCCCACACCCATTAGGAGCACACATCTTTGCTACAGTTGCAAGGTGCCTTGGGAACTAGATCATAGGTGTAGGGATAAGGGTAAGAAGCACACTATTGAGGCGTACCATGACAATGATGATGGGGTGTGTGTGGATGGAGCGACAGATGTTGATTCAGAGCAGTCGGATGATGACAGTGACTCTTGCAAAGGGGCTAGTGATAGTGACTCTACCTCAGAGGATAGTGATGATGACTCTTGCACAGAGGCTAGTGGTGCTTGCATGCTTGAGGAGGAGGATGGCCCTTGCGTAGTGGATAGGCAGCTGGATGGACATGATGATAGCACCAGTGTCTCAGCAGACATATCACATACCATTGATGACCTTACGCCTCAACAGTGTGGTGACACTAGTGAGGAGTCACACGTGTTAGCACCTAGAGATGATGAGCTTCCTATGGGGGCTGTGGCACATCTATCACCTGTTCAGACACCCATGATAGCCACGTCACATGAGGAGATCAGTGGCACGACAGGGATGATGGATGAGCTTAGTGTGAGGGATGCACACCATGGATAGGTAGACCCACAGGTCCAGGAGGAGGTACAGGATGTACAGGGAGTTGACCTCACACATATAGGTCAGCCAGAGGAGATGGAGTCACAACTATTGGAGACTCCATTGGTTGAGTAGGTTGCAGAGGCTGATAGATTGATGGAGCACTTACTTCCAGGATCGACCTGCATTGATGAGGATGCACTATTTAGTATTCAAGATGACCATAGCATGTGTTTGGACATAGCTATATGGGATCCAGGCACAGATGATAGTAGGAGGTTGAGTGCACAGGAGGATACAACTGCTCATACAGGATACAGTGTGATTCAGGGGGAGATAGCACCTAGTGATGGGGTGCAGTGGCATATAGGAGTACCCAACAACACAGTAGACAGTGGACAATTCAGCACGTCATCGTATGCAAAGAGTGTTTTTGGGGATTCTAGAGTTGGCACTAGCAGGACCGGTGCTAGCAGTGAGGGGTCTAAGATGGCACCTCAGTATGACCCTGATTAGGAGTCACACCACTCAGTGGCACAGTTGAGAGTTAGTGAGGATATGATCAGGGCAGCCACTAGACGTACTGATGATATGCATGCAGTAATGGCAGATTACTGCTGGAGAGCATCATTGGCACATGGTAGTTCAGATTAGGAGATTTCCATGGAGGATCTTCATACTCTCAGGGACAGGGTATCTGTGATGAGGACCGATCACCAACAGTTGTTGACTGGCCAGGACTACCTATTGAGGATTAGTGATACATATCATGAGGCCTTGAGGGAGCAGGAGCTAGAGATGGACCGACTCACTCAAGAGTTGGAGAGCACTCGACGATTCTTGAGAGGCACGTAGTCTGCCCTTCAAGAATCAGAGTCTATATCAGATGGGTCTCTTGAGGAGATTCGTCAGAGATCCACTTCGTCTGTCTTAGTGGACAGTCAGATGTATCAGTCAGTCACATTGACAGAGGATGTTGATGATCTAGCAGAGGAGCACCAGTCGATGGTGGACACTTCCATTTTTGTTTTGGGAGTGGTTGATCTCCATATAGAGATTGATCCAGCTGTACGCCCAAGATCTGTGATGCAGCATGAGTTTGCAGGAGATGACAGGAGTATGCCAGAGCATACCATGATGAGTGATAGCTCACAGAGAGATGCCGAGATATATGGTGGCATTCGGAGGGGTATAGTGCCTTGCAGGGAGGAGACACACTCAGGGGAGTATGGAGACGTCACTCCTCTGCAACAGCACATAGTTGTGGGATATCACCTTCACCATTTCAGCAGTTGCATGGCAGATGAGAGATGGAGGTTGGTTGACCAGCAGTCGAAGGGGTTACTTCCGGTTGCACTAGATGGTGGGGAATCGGTGATGACCACAGAAGAGCATCTTTCATGGATACCGATGGAAGAGCTTCTGGTTGAATCCTTGGGATTGACCAAAGCATGTGACACCTCCCAGTCCTACAGTCAACTACATATATGTTTGTTATCCTTTTCTGACACATTTATCATTGACAGGAGCATGAGGAGGATAGCAGATGAGCATAGAGGGCTTCTGATAGTGATTAGTCTCACACAGGAGCAGTTAGAGGAGATTGGAAGTGATAAACTTCCAAGTTTGCTATGGGACCCAGGAGTCCATTTTGTCAGCATGATGTTCATGTTGACCCAGGTTTCACTAGAAAGCCACACACTCCACCTTGTTTTGGTTTGGAGTGGGTCTGCAGGTACTTGTTCTATGGGGCGAGACCTTTCCTTCCACTTGATCATTATGATAGGGCATGGAGATGTTTGGATAGGTACTTCTTTTACAGAAACGTCTATACAGATACAGTTTCTGGACAGCAGGTCCAGTGGTCACAGGTATTTCAGTTTGAGGATCTCGGAGAGGAGGATTCAGGATGTATGCAAGGGGCAGACAGTCATGGACAAAGTAGTGCAGTGTCAGCATGAGGATCTGCGACAGAGGTTAGCATGGGACCCAGGGCTTACAGGATTGAGCAGTTCATTGACCGACAGGGAAGAGTGGACCATTGCAGGGGAAAGTTATTCTAACTTTCCATTGATCTTCAGTGTCAAGAGGAGCGCATCGCTTGCGGGTGCCTCACAGAGGTCTTGCATCACCTCGATCGGACATCAACATGTGCAGTTGATGGAAGTCGCGTGGATCTTGGTAGAGATTTGGAGGATGGACTCATTTCGAAATGCGGTCGTGTGTCATATGCAGGAGGTTCACAGGGTTGATATCTTTCAAGACTATGCTTCGCAGAGTATTGCAGTTCACTTCCTAATATGGGATCCAGGGGGTGGAGTGCACTATTGTTCATCTTTCGAGGGGTTCTACTGTGCATCCCACATGTGGACATGGGATCCTGGTATTTTATTTGAGATGGTTTGGTTATTGCTTGGGGATAAGCAATTTTCTAGCAGGGAGGAATGTAATGTCCCCACTTTGGGACATCATCACAGTGTAGAGATTTATGATGACCAGATTAGCCAGATGGATGTTATAGCGAGTACATGGGTATTTGAGAGGCATTGTGGGGTCCAGCTTGTATCGATGATCATATTCCATCATTATGAGCCATTCTGCACAGGTTGGATTTGGTTTCGTTGCATTCCGACGATTTCCATGATTTTGACTATTTTGAACTATAAGTCAATGAAATTCACTGAAGAGGTCATTTTGAGCACATTACTTGGAGGAACCTCTCAGTGTAATAGCTCATTGGAATCGAGAGGAGCAACACTATAGGATGGGATGGCTAGAAGTGACTTTCAATGGCCAAGGAAGCCACAAGGAGAGAAAATGAGCTTTTCAAAGGTAAAAAGGTAAATTAATTAATTAAAGTGATTTAATTAATTAATTAAATATTAATAAAATGAAAGTCACTGTAGAGGGACAAGGTGAGCCAAAAAGTATAAAGGAAAGGCAAGGGCCTCTTCTCATTCATTCAGGTATGTTTATCTTTTGATTTCTGGCTTCTAGCTAGTGAGCTCAACATTAGGGGTTTTGAGGGTTTTGACATAACAAACCCTAGAGGATGATTCGCTGGTGAAAGATTCCACCTATCTTGTCCCAAGCTTGGTCTCGGAGATGCAATACTCTCCCACACCATTCTAGTGCCAGATCTACTCAGTTGCAGGAGGATTCTACGTCAGTTTCATGTGCAGATAGAGAGAGGGCACACCAGTTGAGGGATTCCAGCAAGAGGGGCGCACCATCTTTAGAGAGAGATTCGTTGTAGGAGATTGGCAGGGCCGTTGAAGATTCTATCACTTGGGTTTTCATTGCAGGGCCTTGGACATTAGATCTAGTGCTTTCTGAGATAGTTTTATGGCTCATATTATTTCTTGAGCAGTGGGGCGAATTGAAGAGAAGGAGGGCATTTTTGAGATCCAGATCTAGTCCGTTTGGAGGGGTTACACTTCAGATCTGACCCTGAGACTTTACCTAGTGACTTGCAGTGTCTCGATCTATATTTCTGGAGAGTTTTAGAGAATTTGGAGGCCTCCTTCAGCAAGGCCGAATTATCTAGAGTTTCAGTCATCCAGTGGGGCACACCATTCAGTGGGGGATTTCAGATCTACAGAGATTGAGAGGGATCTTGGAGATTCGATCACCTGGGTTGTTCATACCATCACTCGATCTATCAGTGGGCATATTTATTAGGGTGATTGGACACTTTTGGCAGCAGGGCCGAGTTATTGAGGGTTTCAGCGTTCTATTGGAGCGTGGCATTCTTCCGCTGGAGAGTTTGGCATTCAGATCTGCTTGATTCAATCTTCATTATATATCCAGCCTTTGGAGGCTTATTTTGTATTGTCGGGAGCATTTTGTAGCAGCTCTTATCTATTGTCTATCTTCTTGGCCATCTATTGAGCATTCCAGATCGGCATCTTCATTGTAGCAGGTTTCTCTATTTTATGAATAAAGAAGAATTGAGATGTTTTGGCTTGTCTATCTTCTTGCATATGGTTGAGGTATGTTCCATGGTTATCTCTTTCTGTTATTTGTTGCATACACACATATAAAAACATCTAAAAGGTAGATCAACAAAGTGTTTGACGAAATACCTCACTTAGAAAAAGTTTTAAAAAGACACCAAAACGGTGATGATCCTTGCATAATGGCTTGGGATCATTACAAAGACATCCACAAAATTGCCTTCTGTACGAGATATGGTCACTATGAGTTTGTGGTAGTGCCATTTGGGTTAACCAATGCCACTACCACTTTCATGTGCTTGATGAACAATGTACTCAGCAAATTCCTAGACAAATTTGTGCTGGTTTTTATTGACGATATATTAATTTACTCCAAAGAATAGAGAAGAGCATGAAGAGCATCTTAGGCTTGTGCTGCAAGTGCTAAGAGAACATCAACTCTATGTCAAATTCAACAAATGTGAATTCTTCCAGAAGCAAATACATTACTTAGGCCATGTTCTATCCGAAGAAGGAGTAGCGGTAGACCCTGACAAAATCAGGTCTATCATGGAATGGCCTACCCCAAAGGATGTTTCAGATATCAGATCCTTTATGGGATTAGCAGGATACTATAGGAGATTTATAAAAGGATTCTCTAAAATTGGTTTTCCAATCACTGCCCTCCAGAGGAAGGGGACAAAATTCACATGGACACAAAAATATGAAGAAAGATTTCAAACCCTGAAACATCTACTGACCCATGCACCCGTGTTGAAGATCGTCGATCCCGAAGCCGACTTCCTCGTGTGCACAGATGCCTGTAAGGAAGGGCTCGGAGGAATCCTTATGCAAGGAGGAAGTGTGGTCTGCTATGAATCCCGAAAATTGAATGAGCACGAAGTCAACTATGTGACCCGTGATCTAGAGCTGGCTACCATAGTGCATGCCTTGAAAATGTGGAGGCATTACCTCCTGGGAAGAAAATTTGTACTTATGACAGATCACTGTAGATTGCGATATCTGTTTGACCAACCAAATCTCAATGCTAGACAAGCTAGGTGGATGGCCCTCCTTAGCGAGTTTGATTTCGAAATCAAACACATTGAAGGAAAGGAAAATAGGGTGGCCGATGCCCTTAACAGAAGTATGAAAACAATTCACCTGGCAGCAGTGAGCACCTGTAAGATGGATGTCAAGGGAAGAGTCAGAAATGCACAAGAAATAGATCCATTCGTCCAGACCGTGACCTCGTACCTACAGCAAAAACCCACAGGGATAAAGTATGGAGGCTACCAGATGATGGAAGGAGGTCTACTCACTTACCAAAGCAAATTGTAAATCCCAGATTGTGACGACTTGAAGAGGTTCATACTGGATGAGCTACATAAAAGACCCTATACTGATCATCCAGGATACCAGAAGATGATCACGGCCACCAGGAAACAATTCTATTGGCTTGGATTGAAGAAAGACATAGCTGAGTACCTAGCCAAATGCATAGAATTCCAACAAGTAAAAGCAGAACACCAACACCCAGCAGGATTATTACAACCTCTACCAATCTCGAAATGGAAATGGAAAACCATCACCATGGATTTCATCACTGGATTACCAACCTCAACCAAACAGAATGACGCCATCATGGTAGTGCTGGATAAATTGAGCAAGTCCGCTCACTTTATCCCCGTCAAGTCAACTTGCAAGGCAATAAACATCGCTCAGGTATTCATGAAGGAGATATTCAGACTGCATGGCATGTCGAAAGAGATCATGTCTAACAGAGACACGAAATTTACTTCTAACTTTTGGAATTCACTGATGGTTGGTTTAGAGACCAAGTTGTTGTTTAGCATCGCCTATCACCCTCAAACCGACGGTCAGACAGAAAGAGTGAACCAAATACTAGAAGACATGTTAAGAATGCATGTAATGCATCAACCCAAGAAGTGGGAAGACTACCTGCCACTGGTAGAATTCACTTACAACAACGGCTACCAAGAATCCTTAGAGATGAGCCCCTTTGAAGTCCTATATGGTAGACCGTGCAACACTCCTGTTAGTTGGAGTAATCCCGTAAACAGAATTTCTTTTGGATCCGACATGTTGAAAGAAATGGAACAATAAGTGACTCAAGGAAAACAAACCCTGAAGGTCGCTCATAACCGACAGAAAAGTTACGCCAACCAAAAGAGAACTCCAAGAGAGTTCAACACGGGAGACCATGTATATCTTAGAGTTAGGCCCAGGAAGAGTTCCCTGAAAATGGGAGCTTGTGACAAGTTGGCACCTCGGTACTGTGGACCCTTTGAGGTTCTAGATAGAGTGGGACCCGTAGCATACATGCTAGCACTTCCTCCCATAGTAAAAGCACATAATGTTTTTCATGTTTCATTATTGAAGAAATATGTACATGATTCTAATCATATAATTGACTGGTCTATGATCCAGGTGGAATCGGAGGAAGAATTTCTACCAGAACCTCAATGCATACTGGGCAAAAAGGAAACCCTGCTCCGGAACCGAACCATTGCACAGGTCAAGGTGCAGTGGAGACATTTTGGCCCAAATGAGACTACATGGAAAATGGAGGATGCCATGAAACAGGCATATCCAATTTTGTTTACCTCTGTACATACATGTCATGATGATAGATAAAACATCGAGGACGATGTTCCTTTAAGGGGGAGGGAATTGTAACACCCTATTTCCCCTAGTCTATAAAAATAATTATGTTGGCCAAGAACTGTGGCAAACTCAAAGATGTGAATGTGTGATTCTGAATGGACCTTAGTAAAAAGGTCCATGAATGTAAATAATGTTATGAATATATATATATAACTGCTGAGAGGGGGATGTGTTGAAAAAGAGACCACGATGGTTGAAGAAAGGTGGTGGAAGGCACTTGGAATGGTGGCGTTAACTTCCACCAAAACCAATACCGCATTTGGTCTTCACTGGCCCGGAGAACCAAGAGCGACTCGCTGGCCCCGAAATGAATTACTCGCCAGGATGGTAGGTGATGAGGCTCCTCATGAGTTAATGAGGGATGGGGGTGAACCGCCCATCCGTGGAGGGCCTCAGACCTGACCACCGCGGGGAAATTCGTGCCACACACAACCTCGCCGGAAAGGAAAAGACAGGTAAAAGGTGTGGAAAGGGGGACGTGAGGGGGGATCTGAGGAAAAAGAGATCGGAAGAACTCTGGAACAAAATACAGAGTGAGCAATAGCAGAGAAGAAAGAGAGTAACCTTCGTTCTCGATCGCTGAAGAACAAAGACAAAGAGTCTCCAGCATCGTGGTCTAGCTCGGGGGTGGCTAGTGGTAAATCCATTCAGAGTCGTTGAGCCTACGGTTGGGTAGAAACGAGCACCCCTCTCAACAGTTGCATCACCTGGTGTTTTTCTGATAAGTGTTATATCTTGTATCTTGATTTTAAATGTCTTGAAATGTATGCTCATGGTTTGAATACTTATGAATGGTTTCTGAGTAGAAATGTCTGCATGGTATTTTGATTGGAATGGTGGTTGCATGTTTATGTTGGAATGACCACATTTGGCATATATATATATATATATATATATATATATATAGAGAGAGAGAGAGAGAGAGAGAGAGAGAGAGAGAGAGAGAGAGATGTGATTTAACGCATTCAGTATTCAAGTCTGTTCTCGGGAAATCTATTCCCTTATTTTATCTTGAGTAATGCCCTGGATAGATCTTTCCACAGGGACACCCTCTTTAAAAGTTTACCCAGGACCTGCCAAGGGATTTTATGACATAAGTCTGAAAAACCCGGCACGAGAGAGAGTGGTATTCTTAGACTTTGATATTTCGGAGTTTCGGCACCCGGGGTATCTAGGTGCGAGTCCTTTTGTACTCGTGAGTCCCAAAACCCTTACCCGCGAAATCCCGAAATGACAGCATGCGGAGGAATTAAAGACCTTTCGATGGTTCGGTACCCAGGTTACCCTTCCTCTTGCTAAATGCACGAATGATATCCTTTCGGAAGATCTAAGGTCTGTTACGACCGTTAAATTATATGAAAGAACGCAGGCGATTATGTCTCGACCCTTTTTAACCTTCGTAAGTAGCGAAGTAATCGGGACCGTCGATCCCAAGAACCATGGGAGTACCTGGACAGTCCAGATGGAGAGTACACGTGGCGACTGGTAAGCATTTTGGCTTTTCGGCACCGGGGAGATCAGAGGGTAAGAACCCTTGTCCTCACGACTCGTGAAATCCCGACATACGAAATCCTGAAATGCTAGCATGTGGGTAAGTTATGAATTTTCGGAGTTTCGGCACCCGGGGTACCTAAGTGCGAGTTCTCCTATACTCGCAAGACTCAAAACCCTGATTCACGAAAACCCGAAATGACGGCGTATGGATGAGTTAGGACTTTTCGGTGTTTCGGAACCTGGAACACCCAAGGAAGTATTTCCTTGTACTTGCCAGTCCCGAAATCCCGATTAGCGAAACCCCGAAAATAACTAGCATGGATGAGTGGTGATGTTTCAACGTTTCGGTACCCGGCACACCTAGGGGTAAAATCCCTTGTACTCGCAAGTCTCGAAATTCCGACTTGCGATATCTTAAAAAAAATAGAGTGTGGAAAAGTTATCATATTTCGGTATTTCGACACCCGGGGTACCTAAGTGCGGGCCCCACGTGTTTGCCAGTCTCGAAACCCCCGACTCGCGAAATCCCGATGGATGAATTCCCAAAATAGTTAAGTATGCTAGAGCTTGGCGTTTTCGGAGTTTCGGCTCCCGGGAAACCCAGGTGTGAGACCTCCTGTCGTCGCACATCTCGAAATCCCAATGGAGGAAACCCCGAAATAGTGAAGTATGTTAGAGCTTGGCGTTTTCGGAGTTTCGACTCCCGGGAAACCCAGATGCAAGACCTCCTGTTGTCGCACATCCCGAAATCCGATGGAGGAAACCCCGAAATAGTGAAGTATGCTAGAGCTTGGTGTTTCAAAGTTTCGGCTCCCCGGAAACCCAGATGCGAGAGCTCCTGTCGTTGCACATCTCGAAATCCCGATGGAGTAAACCCCGAAAAGTGGAGTGCCATATTTTAAATCCGAGGCAATTTCTAGTTATGACAAACTATTGGTCCCCTTTGGATTTCGGCACTTCGAGAGACAAGAGAAGAAAGAAAATACATGTATCGCGATTTCCCGAATTGCGAAAGTCGAAGAGCACCTCTCCGATAAGGCCTGTGGTCATAGCCGCCGATCATATGAGTACGGTTAAGGGATAGCAAGGTCTGTATCAGGCCCCGTAGGGATTTGGGGAAGTCTGATCCTCGGAGATCAGAAGAAAAGGCCGAAAAATTTTGGATTTCCGTAGTGGGTGTGTTAGAGATCTGAAGGAGCAAACAATATTATGCACCCTGAAACAAAATAATAATAAATACTATATAACTGAGAGGAATACAACAATATCTCTTTAATACAAAATATGTTCTCTAAACGGTATCTCTTTAATACAAAATATGTTCTCTAAACCGCTCTCATTTATACATATAATGTAATGGATACCTCTTTAATACAAACTATCATCTCTAAACCATTGCTTGTACATATAATTTTGAAATAAATATGCAATTAAATCATGAATAAGTGGAATGGTGAAAACATACAGATTCAATTTTTTTTCATTAAAACGGGAATCTCTTTTATATTTTTTATATGCATCCATTGACGTCCCAAAACATTGTCTTATTACACAAAATACTCATCTCTGTTTTTTGTTTTTCTTTTTACATGCCTCCAAAGACTTCTCAAAACAATGAAAAATTTATTTTAAATGAATAAAACATTTCTCTATGTATCCGTCCACTCAGTTGATGTCTCTCATCACTTGCTTATGCTGCAATACATCTGAACCGCTACTATGGATCTTAAAACAATGCTACATTCTAATTTTCTAGCGTAGTCAAGCTTCCTAGAATGATTACAGGCTAAATTTTCTAACTGGAGTAAATGGCATTTTCTCATGGTAGTGTTAATGTTCCTACAAATCCATTGCCCTTGTTGTCATCACCACGCTGTAAGCTTCCCCAGAGAAACTAATATAAGTTGAAGGCTACTTGGTGAGAGTCAGTGATGCAATACCTTCAAAGTTACAAATATAACCCTGCTATCAAAAGTTGTTGCAAAAATTGGCAAAAGAGAGCGGACTGTTAACTTGGGAAAATGGCCAAAATTGAGGAAAAAAATAAAAACTTGGGAAGCTTAAATTAAGACCTCACAAAGTAGGAAAAAGTCAACCACTCTGCAACCTAAAAAATTGCAAAAAATAGATATATATGGATAAATTAGAGATTTCTGTGTCACTTATATTCTATACATATGTAAATATCCAACAATATACCTTCAAAGCTAACCAGACGATAGTTATGGCCTATAAGCAGAGTATCATTAGACAAATATTCTTGTTATATGTCATGTCACGACATGTGGGCTCCAAATTCTTTGTATTGTTGTCGCATGCAATGGGTGGAAATAGGATTGGGTTTCCCTTTCTTTGTTTTTATCATCACAACATAATCGCCCCTTCCTTCTCCTCCATAATAATAACGCCCTTGAACTACAACACTGAACATGCCTCTTTGCATCTCTAAACAATTTTGGGTTGTTAATCATTGGATTGGAATAGAATATATAGCCGTCGACAGATCTCTGAGACTAAGATGCAGCAGAGTATGAATCATCGGGATTAGAATAGAATATAGAGCCGTCGACAGATCTCTGAGATGAAGATGTCGCAGACCAAGTAGTGCGTGTTTAATTTGTCTGGAATTGATTGATTGGATCCAGTGGAAAAGGGGATTGGAGCCTACAGGTCGGTTTATTCTCCATGCGCACAGATCATGTTGAGGAAAATGGAATCCAGCGAAGTGAGTATTGAGAAGGGTTTGAATCCACAACTATGGCATGCCTGTGCAGGGGGAATGGTGCAAATGTCGGCTATAAACTCTAGGGTTTACTATTATCTGTAGGGCCATGCAGAACATGCCACCACCGTAAACTGCAGATTCCAAAATTTATAAATGAAAATTTTCTTTATTGAAATATAGGCCAGCATATATATTATCATGCTTGTGTATCCATCATTTGAGTCTCCATGGATGGTCCAATAAGCACTTATTCGAATGGACCTATGGACAAATATGCAACCATAAGTTTCATGCTTGTTTAGAGCAATACTGATTAAATCACCTAATATCATGCTATGAATAGATAATATTTCCAAAAGAAGATGCCACATGTTCCATGAGAGGTAAAAAGAAATGTTGCAAATTTGAGTGGCTAAAGTTAAAGTAGCTACTTTCGAAATAACAGGAAGAAAAGAAACTGGAGTGTAAGAGTTTGAAAAGAGGATCCGTCACTTCTTTCTATCATTCAGAACTGTACACGAGACATTAATCTTGCATGGGTTTGTATCCATCTCATTTATTTTTTATAATAATGATAATCAATCAGGCTTAAATGGTGATTCATTGTTCATAAAAGCCTATGGCTTTGGATCCAAATTTATCAGAACAGACCTAATTTTGTAAGTAAAACCCTTATTTGCATTGAATGTAGTATGAAGGGATTCATGAAGTGTGACATATGAACACTGCAGCTATCTGATTTTCATTAACTCACGTTTGCACCTCCATGCTTATCAGAAAATCACGCTCTATAGCAACCAAGACAAACTCTAGGGTTTGTGCTTCTTGTCGGGCTATCTCTTCGGCTTGAAGTTCCTCCAATCTTTCCTCTGTAAATGGGTAAGCTCAGATTCCATAATCTTGAATTAGGTCCACTGCTTCTGACTGTATTGTTTTACCATTTGGGCCTAAAAAAATCAAGGTTGGGAGGCCCTGAACTTGAAAATACCGAGACATTTTTTTCTGAATTTTGTCTTCAAATGGCAGGGCCAGCCATGGCATGCTGGCATAATACTCTTCAAAGGATTTTTACTCTCTGTCACTCGAGACAAACACAATCTCAAAGGCCACCCCTTTCTTCATAAGCTCATTGTAAATCTCCACAAGCTGTGGAGTGAAATTTCTACAGGGACCACACCAGTGGGCTAAAAAATACAAACCCACTATTTTCCCAACGAGCTCAGCTATCGCAACCTATTGGCGAGACCCAATTGACAATCAGACCAACATGAAACCAAATTTATGCAAATACTTTCCTTAAATCCTTGTGGGCTCCAATCTATCCGTGATTCACTCTCTAGGTTTTAAAACTCAAAATCCCAATTCAATACATGTTTTCGTTCTTACAGGAACCAATGTATGCAATATGTATAATATCTTCTCTAGGTTTTGAAGCTCAATAACCCAATTCAATACATGTTTCCTTATGTACACTTTGACAACAAACAACCCAAATCTACACTTGCAATCAAAGAAAAAACGAAAAAGCAAAAGAGAGAAAAACCCACCTTCCTTCCTCCATGGGCAATGACAAAATCTCGTTCAAGAGACTCTACAGTCTGTGCAGCCCTCAAGGCCTCCTCCTCGGCCCTCAGCTGATCGAGTCTCCCTGCACTGAATGGATATGCCTCAACACCATAATCTCCAATGATTTTCACACCCCCGGTGGTCACTACTTTGCCCTTTTTGTCTATAACAACAAGGCATGGAATGTTATTGACCTGAAATGCCTGATCAAGCTTCTGCCTTGTATTTTCATCTGATAATGGCAGGGCAAGCCAGGGCATCATGCGACGATATTTCTCGATTGATTTCTCATCAACATCTGCGGAGATGAAGACGATTTCGAAGTCCTCCTTCTCCAATAGCTTTGCATAGATTTCAGACAGAATAGGGGTGAATGCCCTGCATGGAGGCACCAATGGGCAGAAAAATACAAATCCACATATTTCCCTTCCAGTTCTTCAATTTTAACCAGTAGATTACATGGAATTGAATCTACTAATGCAAATTTCAACCAAAATGAACGATATCACAGAATGTATATGTTATGCTTGTATAGATAGTAAAATTCATACCTTCTCTCCATTGTTTCTAATGAAGAAATTTCGCTCCTCATCGCAGAGAAAAGACCTCAAGCTCTTATGGGATTCATCCGCAAGGGAGACAACGTTCTCCTACTGGTTTAACTCGGCCATCGTATGGTTACTTTGTGTGTGGGCCGAGTCGCGGCCTTCGTCTCCTCCTCACACTCCTGCTCTCAATTCTCAGACCGAGAATGCAAATAACAATCATCTGTGGGCTTCCTTCGCGGGGAGTGGTGAAGCTGGGAAGGAGAGGCAGTGTAAAGATGGCGCTAGAAACGAGGACTGAATCGAACCGAGCTGGATGGACCAGATCAGATCCACTGTGACGATCACCATCAACTAATTAAAACGACGGTGGAAACATAGCGGGAAAAGGCTTAATAAAATAAAATAAAAAAATAACAACTTTATATACAGCGGTATTCATAAGGGTGGTTTTCTTGGTTGACAGCTGGAGTGATAAGGTGATTTTTCCTCTTGACAAGTTTTGGTTGACAGGTTTTGTTTGTTGATAGGTGGTATTTGAAAACCTTTCAGTAAAATGCCTTCATTATAAAAATCTAAAATGTTATCTCCTATGTGTTTATGTGTTATATTTTATGTGTAGCATAAGAAATCAATATATGTATTTTTTTAAATAATAAAAAAACATATTTTTCTAAAATTTAATTGGCTAATATCTTTGATGTGTTATTGCAGGTTTCACGTCATTCAATGTATAAAATTGATTACTAATTGCATGAGTAGATTTTAACAAATTATTACATAATCACAAAAAAAACCAAAATGTAGTAACTTTTAAAATGAATCACACAAGATCACATGATCGTGACAATTAATTTTTGTCTATTGTATGTAAGAATACAATTGTAACTTTTTTCTTGGAAACTTTTATCCATTAAGCATATTTTGACCTCCCTAATATCTATTCTATTAACTAAATAGTCCGAATTTAAGTTTTTAAAGGTAATTTAAATAAAAATAATATATTTAGAAATGATAGTTTGTTGAAATGGTGAAAATAATTATCTAAATACAATATTTAATTTTTAATTAATTAAATAGACAATATAAAAAATTTATTAAATTTTTTATACTTTAAATCTAGCACTAAGATTTTGTAAGGTAACCCATCAATTTATAATAAATAAAATAATTCATAGATATGAACTAAAACAAATAAATCTAATCACAACTGATCAATTTTATTTTGCAATATTATTATTTAAATACAATATTTAATTTTTAATTAATTAAATAAAAAATAAATATTAAATATTAAATTTTTATACATTAAATAATAATAATAATAAACCCAAAACAATTTTATTAATTTTTTTATACATTCAATTAATCACTAATATTTTTATTATTATTTTTGAGTAGCCATAATTTTCTTGACGTGTATGTAAACGAGTTTGAAATGACAACCCTCGGGTGGGAAGGGTTGAATGGGAAAATCGTTTTACAGTCTCCAATGAAACGAAATCGAAGCATATATATTTTTCGTCGTTTATGTTTGGGAAAATGTTAGGAACCGTACACGCGGGATTAATTTTTCAACCCTCTGATGGTGGGAAGGGTTGAATGGAAAAATCGTTTTACAGTTTCCAATGAAATGAAATCGAAGACAAATCTACTGTCAAAGTGATCTCAGGAGTCTACTGTGAAAGTGATATAAGGAATTTATTGCAGGAGGAGTAATTCCCTATTTAATTGAGCCATGCAAAGATATAAAGAATCACCGAACTTGAATAGGCCTCCTGGATCGCTTGAAATTTCTTCTTCGACTCCTCTGCTACCTTCGCATTCCCCGAGGCAGACCACTTGTCCGGGTGCCATCTCTGCAACATCACTAGTCTTAGATGATTGCCCAATCAGAAATTCAATAAAAACATTTTGAATCTCTCAATCTAAATCTACTATTAACTACTGAAACAGAAAAAAAAAAAAGGTCAGGAACCCACTGGTGGAAAGCGCACATGATGAAATTGAAGATCTATGTCAAATCTGAGTTGTTTTATAACTAGAAATCCCATTCGCAATCACAGCAGACAGAGATACTCAATCCCAAGGAAAATTCTATAAAAGCAAAAAGAAATTGAAGGCAAAAAGGAAAAAAAAGAAGCCATGAAAGGAGTTACGAAGGACACCATTGCGAGCTTCTTGTAAGCAGCCCTGAGTTCTGAAGAAGTATAATCGGATTTAAGCCCCATTACTGAATAAAAATCCTTGACTTCTCCATCCCCACCAGACATTATGTTTGTATGAGCTCAATTTGCAGAGAAATACAAAACTGTTATCCTCTCCACCGCAATCACATTTGTTATGTCGAAAAATTAATGGAATTGGACCAAAACAACATGCCCAATAACAACACTAGAAGCGTGAATCGTCTCATAACTCGGCATAAATTGCAGAAAATGGGAAAACACACAGGCTAGAAAATAAATAAATAACACTGTAGAAGCCGAGCTTAAATTAACAAGACATCGGCTGAAGTCACATACCCTTTCACTGTCACCTTCTTCTAGTTAGTATCAATCGGTGTGTGCAATCTTGATGGGCCCTCTGCTTCTTTCATCTAAATCCATTTCAGAAGCTGGAAACACATGTGACAACATTCCAATTCCAATTCCTGTAGGGGATGACAATCCCGACGTTCTACTGTGTCGGTGATCCCTAACTCAGACAAACTCCCAGACTCTTGAACGTTTTCTCGCATCCCTTGCAGGTGCAGTTAACCTTCAGATCCCAAGTCTGCACACAGCTCGAGCCCATAACTCAGATTCGTATCAGCTCAAGCCATGTGATTTTGGAAACGTGGACAGGATTGATTAGTTCAAATCGTATGGAAA
>ML777732.1:942929-958197 GCA_009831015.1 Picea engelmannii
TGTATTTTTACAACTCGGCAGGACTTTTCTTGAGATTCTGGACCGAGAAGTTCAGCCCTGAGAAGGAGGACTTTGCCCATGCACCGGTCTGGATCAGATTATACTCCCTCCCCCAGGAGTTCTGGCTGGAAGAGGTCCTGGCCGGCATCGGTAATACCATAGGCATTTACGTCAAGTCCTCAGAGGCCACTAAGCAGCGACGCTATACATCATACGTGCGCATTTGTGTGTACCTGAACATAGCCAAGCCACTTCCAGGGTCCATCACATCGGAACACCATGATGAGGATTGGTCTCAAACCATCGACTACGAGCACATACCGTTCCGGTGCAGAAAGTGCCATGAGCATGGTCACCTCTTCAGGGAATGCCCACTCAATAATGCACAAAAAGAAGGGAACCCAAAAGTCAGCAAGGGCAAGGACGACTTTGTACAACCAGCGGGGAAAAGGCGTCAAGGAGTAAGGAGGAAACCGGCTCAGGTAAGTAAAGACCCTTCAACTAGTAACAAGTTTTCAATCCTACAAGACCAAGAAGGAGAACCCGTCACCCATGCACACCCCACAGTTCCCCCTCCGGGCATTGAACCCCAATCCACCAGCCAAGGAATGGAACGGCCCTCCCAGATCAAGGAACCTGATCTCACTCCCCCCGACACTGATAAAGACCCACAAGACCTACAGGAGATAGAGGATGGGGAGGCGGACATGGAGCTAGAAGAGCAAGACCTAGCTGGGGTAGATCTGGAGCACCTGGAGCACGCCTACAAGTAGCAAAAACTCTACACCATACCCAGAGATCGACTACGGAAGGTCCACAAGGTATTTCTCAACTCATCTGCGGGGTCCTCAGCGCGAGCCAACAAAGGCCTAGGAATCCAGGGCGGTCAATCAAAGAACCCAAATAAGATCCAGAAAGATGAGAAGAAGCGGGGAAGAAAGTCCACCAACAAACTCATACAAGAAATAGGGAACTATATGGTCAACTCAGGACAAATTAACCTGATTTCGGATAGCTTCCCTCCCCTCCCCACCCCCCCCTCATCATGAAGGTCATCACCTGGAATATTAGAGGTCTCAACGGACGTAGCAAGCAAAAATGGCTACGGGATCTAATCATAGCAGAACAACCAGAGGTCTTATTTCTACAGGAAACAAAGTGCAGTTCAGAAGACATTGACAAATTACTACCCTATTGTTGGAAGCAGGGGGCGGCAATGTCTATAGATGCCACAAGAATAGTTGGAGGACTGACTATCCTATGGAACACCAATGCAGTACTTTTGGAGAACTTCTCCGCCACTAAATGGGCCATCACAGCTGATTACAGGCTTATAGGGTCAAACAAGCCCGGACATCTGATCAATGTTTACGGCCCAGCTAGCCCGAGGGATAAGCATGCCTTTCTTAGAATCCTGAGCCATGTCTTGAGTCATGTACAATATAAGAACTGGATCGTCGGAGGTGACTTCAACATCATCCGCAGCCTGGAGGAGAAAAGAGGAGGTTCGCGACGTTTAGATCGGGACTCTAGCGATTTCAACAATCTTATAGACAATCTTCACCTAATAGACTTGGACACTAGCAATGGCCTTCACACCTGGACAAATAGAAGAACTGGAATTCACCAAATCGCCTGCAAGCTAGACAGATTCCTCGTCTCCGAATCGCTTATGTTGGAAGGCACTGCAATGGAATCCACTATACTCAATTTCCCTGGGTCCGACCACTGGCCGTTACAATTATGGATGGACATCTCGGCCACGCCTGGTAAGAAACCCTTCAGATTTGAGAAGTTCTGGCTAGACCATCCTGATTTCCAAGAAAACATCCAGACCTGGTGGAGGGAAGCAGAGGTCCCTCGTGGTTCCAAAATGTATAGATTTCAGCAAAAGCTAAAGAACCTCAAGCACACCCTCAAACTCTGGAACCAGAATACGTTCGGCAACATCTTTGATGCTCAAAAACAGCTATCGACACAAATGGAAGGGATTCAACATCAGATCAGGCTGCAGGGTTTAACAAGGGAGCTCAAAGCCCAGGAAATAAGCATAAATCAACAGCTTGAAGAAAGGAAAAGACAAGAAGAGATTCTTTGGAAGCA
The DNA here is from genome assembly GCA_009831015.1 of Picea engelmannii. Taxonomy (NCBI): domain Eukaryota; kingdom Viridiplantae; phylum Streptophyta; class Pinopsida; order Pinales; family Pinaceae; genus Picea; species Picea engelmannii. The sequence continues at coordinate 945,033 of ML777732.1, forward strand.
GAAGTCGCGGGTGCAATGGCTCAAGGAAGGTGAGCGCAACACCAAATTTTTCCATAGATCGATCATTCAGAGACGTCACTACAACAAGATCACCCATCTCATTTCCGATGAAGGGGATGTCGTCCACTCACATGAAGACATGGAGGCCACCCTGACAGGATATTTTCAAAACCTCCTCACGGAACCCCCTGTAGACAGACTAGAGGCCATCAACAAGGTCACGCAGCATGTACCCTCCCTCGTCACTCCGGAGCAAAACGTTGCCCTTCTCAGACCAATAACTATTGAGGAAGTGGACGTGGCTCTTCAGGAGACTCCGAAATGTAAGGCTCCTAGCCCTGACGGCTTCACCAACGACTTCTTTCATCACTGTTGGGCGATGATCAGAACAGAAGTCTGGGAATTATTGGAAGATTCCCGAGCATCAAGACAAATCCTCTAGGATCTCAATGCTACCTTCATAACCTTAGTCCCCAAAGAGGGGCAGGCACATCACCCCAAGAAGTTCAGGCCTATAGCTCTGTGCAACGTCATATATAAGCTCCTTACAAAAGTGATAGCCAGGAGACTCAAAACCATCTTACCGACAATCATATCCCTGGAGCAATCAGGCTACGTGGAGGGCAGACAGATCCTAGACAGTGTAATCTTGGCTCATGAAGTGATCCACTCCCTGCAGAAGACCAAAACCCCAAGTATGCTCCTCAAATTGGACCTCTCTAAAGAATTTGACAAGATCAGTTGGGAATACATGCGTGCAATGCTGCTGGCTTTTGGCTTTGATTCAAGATGGGTAACATGGATACTGCATCTAACTTCCAAGGCTTTCTTCTCTATTCTCGTCAATGGCATTCCATTGCAGCCCTTCTCCCCCTCTAGAGGGATCAGGCAAGGCGATCCCCTCTCCCCGTTCCTTTTCATCATCCTGGTCGAAGGCCTTAGCAGATCTATCCATGCGGCGATTGAAACTAGACAATTGTCAGGGCTTCCCCTGCACGACATTTCCCCGCCTATCTCGTACAGTCAATTTGTTGACGACACCCTCCTGATGGGTAGCCCTATGGTCCGAGAAGCCAAATCTCTCCTGGACATCCTCCAAACTTTCTCTGATGCTTCAGGCCTGGACTGTAACAAGGACAAATCCCAAGTCTTTTTCTTCAATACTCCCCTCCCGATCCAACGCCACATCTATGGCATTCTTGGTTTCAACAGAAGCTCCCTTCCGTCCAAATACCTTGGCATCCCACTGATAGACAATGCACTCCAAAACTCCGCGTGGGAGCACCTCTTGTCTTCCTTCTCCAAGCGGCTGTCCTCTTGGACCTACAGAGCTCTAAACCTTCCCAGTCGTCTCACTCTCCTCAAAGCTGTCCTCCAAGCCCTCCCGATTTATGCCTTCTCGGTGCTAGCTGCTCCAAAGTTTGTGCTCAATACCATCAAAGGCATTCAACGAAACTTCTTTTGGCAGGGACTCAATACAGGGAAGAAAATTACTTTGGTCAGCTGGGACAAACTCTGTCGACCCAAGGAGCAAGGCAGTCTATGACTTAGAGATCCCTTCATCATGAACAAGGTTCTAAGCGCCAAAATTTGGTGGTGATGGCTAAAAAGCCCCAAGGACCTCTGGGCCCGATTATGGAGAAAGAAATATGCTCCAAATTTGGCAGAGAAAAACTTAATCCGATGGAATGAAGATAACTCGGGCTCCTTAATCTGGACAACAGCCATGCAGAATAGACAACTGGTGACTGAGCACGCTTTCTGGGAAATTAGGAATGGGAAGATTGCCCTGTTTTGGCAAGACTCTTGGCAACAATGGCCGGTCCTGGGAAAGGAGGAATGGGCCCCTAACATTTGCACTAGGGCCAATCGGGCAGGACTGATAAGGGTGGCCGATTACTGGAAGGTCGACCCCCAGGAAGATACTTGGCACCAGTGGCACATGGACAGGGAACGCCTCGACCTGGAGCCACACGTGAATCTAGTTCCTTTGCAGGAAGAGATGGAGAGACGGAGAATTCCCGTAATTGCAGGAGAGGATATTTTGAGGTGGGGACACAACCCACAAGGTACCTTCAGCACGCGAGAAGCATACCGGCTCAGGGCTCCCTCAGACCCCCTCCCTAACACGAAAATCTAGCGCAAGCTTTGGGATCTTAAACACTGGCCTAAAATTACCCTCTTCCTCTGGCTCGTCGCTCATTCCAGTATCCTCACATGGGACAACCTGTCGAAAAGAGGCTTTGTGGGGCCTTCTATGTGCTTACTTTGTGGAGAGGCAGAGGAAACAATGAACCATCTCCTCAACTCTTGCCATTACACTGCCCAGATTTGGGATCAAGCGGCGCTGGTTATGCGCACTTCCGACCGCCGTAGGGACAACATCCTGGAAACCATTGCGAACTGGCGGGACCAAGATTTCCGGTCACCCATCCTCAATCGTGTATGGCAACTTATACCAGGCTTCATCCTATGGAAAACCTGGAAAGAAAGAAACATAAGACTCTTCAAAGGCCTCTCTTTCCCGTGGCATCACCGATGGCATCAGTGCTACTGTAACATCCTGGAATCCCTCCCCCCTCAGCTCCGAGCCGACGTAAATCTCAATAATCACCCAGACGAACTCCCCATCCTCCGGTTCTGGTCTCCACCCTCCTCCCTTCAGACTCGTCTTCCTTCTTCACCAGTCCCTTCCCCCAACAGCTCCACCTTTTGGTCCCCCCCCCCCTGAGGACTTCATCAAGCTCAATTTCGACGGGGCCTCTAAGGGCAATCCAGGACCAACAGGCTATGGAATAGTTTTCCGCAATCACTATGGGAACATCCTTCTCATCGGCATTGGTTCCATAGGGCACTCCACGAACAATGCAGCGGAGCTCTGGGGTCTTACCAAGGGACTGCAGATGGCCATCAAAAACAACTTCACCAAGTTAGTCGTAGAGGGAGACTCCCAAATCATCATCAACCTGCTGCGGAAAATTCTAAATGGAGCCAGCCCAGATAGAATTTCACCTAGCTGGCGACTCCTGCATGGACTACAGAGTATCACTGATTCATTGCGACCAGAATTGGCTACCATCCCTGCCCACGTTAGAAGGAAGGCGAATCAAGTGGCGGATGAACTAGCCAATATGGGCATCAATCGGAGAGGGTCAGAACTCATCTGCAATTCAGCCCTGGAACCTGATCACCCCATTCTTCAGCAGTGCATTTGCAAAGCTAGAATGGTGGATGCTCCCCCGGATGGGGTGGTAATGGAGAACACTTGGCGATTGGAGGAGGACAGAGCACGACAACGGGGCACGGAGCCATGTGATGGGCTCGTGCCACCACCCGCCACCCTCCTGCGACTTTAATACACCTCTTATCGATGGAGCGGGCATTAATGCATCTCCCATCCAACGCATTTTCTATGGCGTTGTTTCTGGTTTCGTTTCACTGTTTATGCTGGTGGCTTGAGGAGTTCTCCCATCCGTGCCCATGGCCGACTCAGGATAGTGCTGGCGGCCCCCCGAAGACTCCCCCTCACCTCTGGACCTTCGGCCGCTGCAACGAACCTCCCATGCCTAACCACCAGCCATGGCTGAGAGGGAGGCCACGACGGGGATCTCCCTGGAGACCTCGTCAGCCTTCGGCTCCTCCCTCTGCTCAACCTCCCACTGGCCCCTCACTTCGGTTTCCGGCAGAGACGGTGGAGCATGTCCACAGCCTTGCACTCGTCCCTCGACCGCTTAGCTCAACCTCACGCATCTTTCAATCACCACCGATGGCAACACCACCCCACCCACCTTTCTCGGCTCTTCTAGGAACCTTAGAAGACCAGAACCCTTCGTCCTCGTGCAAGCAAGGTCATAAGGAGCACCCCTCTACGGATACAGTCTACGGTGAGCAGTTAAAGGACAAGCTGTCCATCCTCTATGGCTTAGTCTTCGAACTTTGCCAGGGGGTGGAGGATTTGCAGTTTCGACTATAGCTCAACAATGAGAAGGTAGCACTCTTCCTCCAACTCCTCTCCTCTATGCATGAGGTTGTCCTTTCAGGCACGGGAGGAGCGACCTCCAAGCCGGGACCAAATGATGATACAGTTGACGTCGAAGAGGATACGCGAAGCGCGAATTTGAGGCAGGAACCCAGAGCAACCACCCAGTGCGAGGATGTTGGGATGCAATGTGCAGAAGAGCTCAGAAGGAAGCGGAATGATAGCGAGACTGTGCCCAAGTCTCAGATGCAGGACACCGCGAGGAGCAGCCAGAACATTGACACCACTGCGAAGGTCGAAGTGCAATGGGGGGATGGAATGACGATTGTCGAAGAGGAACCTTGGCCCGGGGATCTCCAAGGCACCTGGCCAGGTTACATGGCAAGCATCTAGGCTATAGAGGTCGTGTCAACTGTTTTCAGTTTCTGTTGATGTTTATGTAGTCTCAGACTTTACTTTTAGTATGCATTATGAAACTTTTGATGACTAAGTTGTTGATTGGGCTGGTTTCCCCTCTGTTGGGGCAGTCCAATAAGCATAACAGGACTACCACTGTACTTGGGATTTCCCTTTTGCCTCTGAAAAGTTTTTAATATATTTTACTTCTTACTTAAAAAAAAAAAACTTAAACACCTATAATATGCACCTCCTTCCGTAAGTAAAAAATGAAGTATATATATATAAAGAGCAATAATATATAATCAAGGTTCTCCTTCACAATAATTATTTATGAAAAAATGGGAATATATTACCTTTACAATACATATCTACTTTGTCTAGATAAAAACATTATTGTGAAATATACCTTTCTATAATGTATAAAAATATCAATCATTAATAGAGAATAACAACATTACAACATTATGTATACAAGAGTCTATTTCATATTCAATGATATATAAGATTACGAGGTTGGAATTTGAAAATATTGATAAAAGTTTGTATCAAATAAATTTGTTATCATTACATATTAATAAATTTTAAAGTTACATATGAATTTGAGTTTTTTAATATTGATTAAGTTTATTTAAATTTAATTTTATTAAATATTGGGTTATAATTATAGTTTTGTAAATTTTTTTATTTTAAGAATTTGATTTTTTAATATTAATTTAATTTATTTAGGTTTAAGAGGATTTGAATTTTTTGAAATATAAGATTTTTTTGTTAGATTAGATTTATATTAAATGTATAAATTAGGCATCTAAGCCAACGAAATTTTAACCCGTGGACAGTCTCCCTTAAACCTTTGAAAAATATAGATATTATAATAACAATCTATTGATTAAAAAATATATTCCTCGATTACCACAACGAAGTTTATGGTTTACACGTTATTAGGAATGAGATGTTTGAATTTAACCATACAATTTAATGGTTTAACTACAATAATCCTCAGAAAAGATTGATAAGATTTATACAAAATAGCATATTTAATCTGGTGATTGGAATAGATGCACGAATGTAATTTTGGATTAAAATAATCAATCAGTTAGTAAAAATTACATTTTTATGAGTAAAACATGTATTTTTATTATTAAATTTAAGAGAGAATTTAAGAAAGAAAATGATAATAATAATGAGAGACTATTTTGTAAGTGTTTTCTTTATTTTTTATTTGACAAAAAATATCAAAACTATATATATAAATTATGGTTTCACTATTTTCAATCAATATAATAATAAATAAATAATTTTATAATATAATTAAAATAATTATTTTTTAGATTTAAATTTTAAATTTTGAAAGTTGATTTAAAAATTTATCAACTAATTGAAAGTCAAATTTTTTTAACTTAAAAGTAATTATAAGATATCCTGCTAAAAGCAGGTATAATAACAATGGAGGGTTAAAATATCCATTTTCAATTAACATATGACTATAACTATTGTCTAAGTGTTTTAGGTTTTGATTTTTTTTTCATAAAAATCTAAAAATATAAATAGACAAAGACCAAAACTTAAAACAATTAAAATACTAACTATACCTACATATTTCATATATTTATAAATAAAATAAAACAACAGGAACGTCCCACAACGTGGACGGCACACCCATACTGTCCCTCTAGATTAAAGGGAAAGGTCGAACCATAGAGACACTGTCCCTCTAGATTAAAGGGACAGTGTACTTTGTATAAAACGGCCAGAAATATAGACTAAACATTGCGAGATATAGTGGTGGGTTTTACTGACAAGTTCTAGTAGCGCGTGTGAAACTATGAGTCCAAACAACGTGAGAAGCTTTTTCAGGCCGATGTTACTAAACTCTTCTGGCCGATGTTACTCACAGTGAACAACCTAACTGCGACACATAAGGGCACCTGTTAGTTTCGGCACATTTCTCAAGCGATTGATCTAAAAGAGCGTAATTTTGGAGATTCGATTTAGAGTTTACAAATGTTTAAACAATGTCATGTAGGTAACCTCTCTTACAACAATTTAGGATTACTTTTTAAATTGTGAAACCACGGAAACCATCAATCTTAGACCAAACGTTTCCCCCCATTCCAATTGAATAATTATCGACGAAGTAGTGTACAAGTTATCGTCATCTATTTTATTGTTCATGATGGCAAACTTGCATGAAACTTTTACGGTTTACGGGAGTAAGCTAACTCGGTTTGACTGGAGTAATCTTTTCTCCTTTTTGTTTTTTAGGTAAACAAATGGGTTTGAATTCGGTCAAATTTTTAAGAGTAAGTTGAGTTTTGTATAGATCAATGTTTCATGCATTTTAAAACCTTATCCTAAGGATTATGTCTCATTTTAAACCAACTTAGATACTCAAAAAATCCATCAAAATTCTAAATTAACTAAAAATTTAAAAACAAACCACAAAAAAACTTATCCAAAACACTACTCAAAAGAGAAAATTACTCCCGAGTTAACCCACTCCCACTCCCACTCCCACTCCCACTCCCATATAACATGCTTATGAATGCACATTGTGTAATCGATTAATTGTTCCTTTTTAACCAAAAAGGCCATACTAGGGCAAACTTAATGTTTGCACGAACATTATTTAGTCATAGTTTTATTGATGCAATCAAATACACTATTTCAATAATGATAAATAAAACTATATATTTCACTTCTAATATTATAATTATTTTAAAATTTATTTATTTATTTTTATTTTAAATTTATGAAGTATAAAATTTTGAATATTTAATTAAAATGAATATATGTTTTTTTATTTTTTTTATTTTTTAATTTTATAATAATTAAAAAAATTAGACACTTAAATTTAATTTTAAAATATTTGGTTCACTATTTTTCACTATTCAATATTTAGTTAAATTATTTTATGATTTTTAAAATATGCGTTTTTATTTTTTAATATATCTCATAAAACAAAAAAGAATTTAAAACTTTCATTTCTAAATTATTTGAATATAAAAATAATTTTATAAAACAAAATAATTAATTTGAATTTATATATATATAGATAAAAATAGTCATCATGGATGGTAGTTATTATTATCTAAATTATTTAAATATAAAAATAATTTTATAAAACAAAATAATTAATTTGAATTTATATATACATAGATAAAAATAGTCACCATGGGTAGTAGTTATTATTATCACAATTATATTGTTTAAAGCTTCTTACCTAGTAAGAGATTTTTGGATTGAGAGATATTTTGAGGAATAAATGTAAAGGTGTAGGTTGAACTAAAGAATTGGGAACATAAGATTATTACTACCTCCAATCTAAAACCATTTTAGAAAAATTAACATTTATAATAATTAGAAAAATGAAAAATACATTTTAACTTTTTTTTTTTTTATAAATTTAACTTTTCTTTAATGTATCTATTAATGTTTATAATTTTATATTAAATATGAATAATTATATAATTAATTATATTAATTATATAACAATTTAAATTTAAATAGGTATTTATAATTTTATATTAAATATGAATAATTATATAATTAATTATAATAATTATATGACGAAACAGTTAGATATATTATTTTATAGCATAGAAGACCAACTATATCAACCATTAATTATAATTAATTATATGACAATTTAAATAATTGAATATATTATAGTGTTTATATTTTATATTAAATATGAATAATTATATAATTAACTATAATAATTATATAATTAACTATAATAATTATATGACGAAATAGTTGGATATATTATTTTATAGCATAGAAGACCAACTATATCAACCATATCTCTTCCAACACAGGTTTGCTCTTGATGCAATTATCTTAATCTCTAATTTCAAAAAGTTCTTTCACTATTTAATAAAATCGTTTTGTTGTTTTCATAGATATGTTTTTTCTTTTCCATGGTATGATATAATTTTGTTATCTTCATATCCTTAATATTTCATGTTTTAAGATTATTTATCTTCTTTTGATGCAATTATCTTAATCTCTAGTTTCAAAAAGTTCTTTCACGATTTAATAAAATCATTTTGTTGTTTTCATAGATATGTTTTTACTTTTCCCTACTATGATATAATTTTGTTATCTTCATATCCTTACTATGTCATAATTTTTCTATCATATTCTTTTGGGGTCTTGGAATCTATAACATAAACCATGTGTTTCTAGGATATCAAATATGTCTATAATTTCCTTAAATATGAAAGAATACCTCTTAAATTTTTTTTGTTGAACCCTACTTCCAAACACATTATTCCAATTAAGAAACTTCATATTTTTCAATCCACAATCTGCATAGAGAGCACAACCAATTCTATTTTATTTTTTATGAGTCATCTAAAGGAGAAGATCAGAGCGACTCATCTAGCTACTTAGTCAGAGGCCTCTAAATGAGCTAGAGAAGCACAAGTGGCGGTGAATGTGAAAACAAAAAAAACAAAAAAAAACTTTTATTCCCCAACCACACCCCCCTATGGTGTCTACAACCACTTTCCCTATCTTTGCTCCCTTGTGGGTCCACAAGTTGACCTCAACTAAAATAGTGGAATTTTAATGTATCAACCTTTGTTATAATTGTGAGAAAATGTTTTTCAAAAGGAATAAATGCAAGTAACACAAGTTATTTTAAATTGATGTGACCCAATCCAACCAACTTAAGGAAATTTTAGAAAAAAATCAATCTTAAGATGGAACTCATAGAAACTACACTTGCTCCTAATGCATAACCCCCCTAGAGCCTCCTTGTGAGGAAACCCAATTTTTCTTCCATACTCTAGAGAGAGTTTTCTCTCCATAAACCTTGAAGTTGGTGGATTATATCAATCATATCGAGTCCATTGTATTAATCAACAATGACAACACCGACAATTTTATTGATCGTAGAGCTGTTGAAGAATCCAATTGTTATGTATATGTAGTGCACAAGTTTTAGATCATCATCACCAATGGAGGTATGATGAAATGTGGTGGCAAGTGTGAGAATGTGAAACATGAAATGGGGGCATATTTTCTCAAATCCAACATGTTCTATATTGAAAGAGGAGGTTGTGATGTATTTCTAGATGTACAATGGTTACTCCAGTTACTATGAATTTTAAGGAGTTATATATGAGCTTTGATAAGGAGGATTGTAAACACACCCTCAAGGTTCTCTAGTCTAGCTCCCTAGAAATTATCGTCTCTCATCATATGGAAAATCTCTTGAAGAAAGGTACTCCAATGTTATTTCCCAATTCAATGCCATCAAAGTTATGGACAAACCCAAAAAAGGATATTCACCTTGATTTGAAACACCATGTGGATTACCTCCTTCACATGTAGAGTATGATCATGGTATACCACTGATCTCAATAATCAACCGCCCAATATGTATACTTATAGACATCCTTTTTCATAATATAATGGAATTGAAAAGATCTTTCAAGTATTATTAGAGGTTGGTGTGATATTTCTTAGTACTAGCCCTTGTTGATCCTTGGTAGTCATGGTATTGAAATAAGGGTAACTGACACATGAACCCTGACTTTTTCGTTCTTAACAAGTTGAATATATCAAAGAAAAATTATCCATTCTAGTCATTGATGAAATTTTGGATGAGATTCATGGTTCCCATTGCTTCACTAAACTAGACCTTCGCTCTAGGTATCACCAAATCAAGATGAAGGAGGAAAACATTCCTAAGACTACCTTCTACACACATGAATGCCATTATGAGTTTTTAGTGATCCTTTTGGTGTTTGCAATGCCCCATTCACCAGGGATGATTTGAAGGATGGACTTTTTTTTTTTAAATGTAGAAACCTTGGCGAATCTCACTAATCCTTCATATTCCAACTATAAAATGTTTGGCGATATTTTTGTAAATATATTCAAATTTTTAAGGATTTTATATAGTTTATATAAATTTTTGGCAATTTTTAAGGTAAAATAATTTTATCCTATAGAATTTGGGAGAATCATTTTTATAATAGAGAATCTTTTTATGGGTAAAACCTTGGAAAATTAACCCATGAGCAAAATTTAGCCCCTAAAATCATCCCTGCCATTCACTTCTGATAGCCTCATAAAGAATCTATTTGACTCTTCTTGTGCAATGTTGTGCTTATATTATTTGATGATATCTTTATTTATAGCGAGACCTATGAAACACATGTGGAGCATGTTGGTAAATCCCTACAACTACTTAAGGATAACTAAGTGCTCCTCAAATGTTCAAAATGTTCTTTTGAAACTTATAAAGTGGAACACTTGGGTCATATATTTAGTTGGATAGGGGTGCAAGTGTGTTAGGACCCTATAATGTACCTTTTTGCTCATACTTTTTGCTATCATTACATCCTTTTCCCACTCATATTTAAGCCTACATTATCACCTTAATCTATTTTTCCAAAGGCATGTAACGTTTCTTCTCTTTGCTATATGTTTAATTTGTTTTACATGTAATTTTACATTACTTTCATACATAGCCATTAATCAGAAATATATAGTTGCTAAAACAGTTTGAAGACTGCAGTTAATATATCGTTGTTGCTTGAAGACCACGTTGTTGAAACAATCAAACAATACACAAATCCCATTGCTGAAACAATCTGTGATTTGCGATGTTGAAACAATATTTCACATACAACAGTAACAAGAAAAGATAATTAAAGGAGTTGTTACACTGGCCGCAACAGTTGTACCTCAAGCCAACATCATTACAACCATCGTTGATGCTTGAAGACCACGTTGCTGAAACAGTCAAACAGTACGCAAATCCCATTGCTGAAAAAGTCTGTGATTTGCGATGCTGAAACAGTATTTCACATACAACAGTAACAAGAAAAGATAATTAAAGGAGCTATTACACTGGCCACAACAACTGTACCTCAAGCCAATACCATTACAACCACTGTAACAACATTTTTCTACGGAAGATCAGAATATCCTATTCCAGCATAGAAGATTAGATCAGACTAAGAATAGGATTTGTACGTACACATGTAATTTTATGCTTAATTGTATTAAGAGGATTCTCCTCTTTAAATAGGGGAGAAATCAACATTAGAAGGGAGATTACGAAAGGCCTATCTAGAAGGGAATTGCAGAGAAGGAGCGTGTTCACTTTTGATATTGTAACTTGTTACATTGGACAGATGAATAAAAGATCATTTTGAGCATTTCTTCTTAGTTCCCTTTCATTTCTGGGGACTCTTGTGAGAAGGAGAGGGCCCACCTTCTTCACAAGATTCACCCATTAGTTTATGTAGTGTGTTAAGTATTGTTTTTATTCATGACTTGTTAAAACTTTGTTTTGTTGAAACTCTGTTTTCATACAATTCATTCCTAGGTAATTGTTGATCATTTTGATTGACAATTCTATTTGCAGAATGAGTTTATGAAAGTGTGATAGTCAGAGACAGGTGTTGAAGTTTCCTACTTTGGGGAATAGGGTCCTGTTCTCTATTATAGAATAGTTAGTCTTTTTTGCAGTATGTTGAAAGATTCATTTTCCTTAGGTTGTTGTTTCTTAATGTAATCTAGGATTCTTCTAATAATTATTTTCCTTTGAATCTTGAATTCTGCAATAGATAGATTGTTTTTACTGTAATTCAAAGTAGAACTTCAGTCTGTTCAAAGCAAGGTGTGATTAGTGTAACTTTTACTACAACTTTGGATTTCTTTTGAGATTGAGCATATACAGTGTGTGATTGCCTTTGAAATAAATAGACTTCCCTGGGTTGACAATTTATGTAACACTTGATTGTTTTAATTAATAAACAATTATAGTGACCAACATTTTGGTGTCGTTGCCGAGTAAGGCAATTATAGATTTCAAAAGAATTTATGTTTTTCTTTCAGATGTATAGATTGCATGAGAGGACGCAGAGCCCCCAAGAAAGATGACCCTACAGGTGGCAGGGGAAGAGGAAGGGGAGGAAGAAATACTTTTATCGACAAGATTATATCAAAATCTGAATCTTTTGTTCCTCAATGACCAAGCTCTCGAAAAACAAGGCCTCAACCTTCCTTTCAAGTGAACTTTGAAACGGAGACAGTTGAGAAAGCAGCAAAAAACATTGAGGATCGAGCAAGTGCAGTAGGGGAACGAACAAAAGAAACCATGGATGGGTATAATGAAAAACTGCACCATGAAGAACAGGTAGGTCTTGAAGGAGAGGTAAACGATGAAAACTCTTTTTCTACCTTAGGATTTCCTATTGGTGATCTTCCGAGAGGAGTAGCTCCCATGAAGAATATTCCACTTTCATCTTTATCTAACTTTCATGGTTTATCTTCTGAAGATCCTGATGACTTCCTTTTCGAGTTTAACATATTACGCAAAAGTTATGATTACATTACCAATGCTCAAAAGTTAAAGCTATTTCCAGCAACATTAAAGGGAAATGCATTAAGATGGTTCATGAGTCTCGGAGGTCATGTAATCACAACATGGGAACAAGAGAAAAAAGAGAGTAACTATTCAAGATGATACAGAAAGAGGACGAAAATCTGGAGGACTTTGTGGAAAGGCTAGAGTATAATCTACAAAGATCCAGTCACCCCGATGTAAGTAAATATATTCTTAAAACAATATTATTCAAAGGAGTAAGGAATTACTGATCCAGGTGGATATCGGTGGCCACCCACCTTTTCCAAATGGCTCAAAACTGTTTTCTAGCAATTTTGGCAATTTACTATTTTTAGCAGGTTTTAACTTCCGGGGCCATTTTGAGGGTCCAAATGAAGGTTTTTCGAGATAGAGGTTATCAATGATAGCCATAGGCA
>ML777732.1:958247-1000444 GCA_009831015.1 Picea engelmannii
TTCAGAGCCTCATTGTAATCATCTTCTTGCGAATGCGAGTAGCCGTCACATCTCTTCTCAGAGATAAGCTACCACCATTCTAGCGAGTCTTTCACTCTGTATTTTTACAGTCTCTGTACATTTCTTTCATTAATAGAAATCATGTATTACTGTATATCTATGTCTATGGTTGCATCTATGATACATTTTTGTTATATTATTGAATATCTGCGATATCTCTGTGCATTTATTTATTATATCTCCGATCTCATTTCGTGCCGAAAATAATCCGGATCAGTGGTATCAGAGCAGGCTGCTCTTGATCATTTTTTTCAGTGCATGTCCCCGACGAGGTCCGAGTATAGCAAGTTGGGTCTCGAGCTTGTATCTCTTGAAGACAATCACTCTCGCACACCCAAGAAACCCTCAATGGCGGAAGAAAAGAAAAACGACGGAGCAGACGATCCTATCAATCTGTTGCTTGAGAAAGCTCTCACACGACAGAGGGACGAAATGATGGATAATTTTTCCCACATCCTTCAACGCCTGTCGATAAAAGCAAGCGCATCTTCATCAAGCGACCACTTTGGAGGCACATCGCTTTTCAAGGTACAAGTTAATTTTGATATTCTTGTATTTGAAGGACAGATAGATGCAGAAGCCCTAGAAAAATGGTTAACTCTGCTAGAAGGTTATTTCTCTGTTCACAATTTTTTCGACAAAGAAAAGATCACCTTCGCACTCCTTAAAGTGCTCCCTCATGTCAAACATTGGTGGGAAACTTACTGGGAGCAAAGTTCCACAGAGGAGTCTGGAATATATGGGGCCGATCCCACTTGGTATTTTTTTGTGGATGCGGTAAAGGAACAGTATTACCCTATTGGAAACTATGAGGACCAGTACATGAGATGGACCACACTGCGGCAAGAGAGGGGCCAAGCAGCTCCAGATTTCACCAATACCTTCCATACCTTGCACACCAAACTGGGTATCAAAGACTCCGAGTGACATTTGGTTCTGAAATACCGTGGGGCTCTACACAGATACATCCAGACTAAAATGGATTTTCTGGACATCTCATCACTCGGTGCTGCTTATCGATATGCTGTTAAAATTGAGCAGAAATTTAAGCACCAGAACAAATGGGAATTCGGGTCTGCAAATCCGCAACAACCAAAGTATGACAAACACGACCCTAACAAACAGTCTCCCAAAAACCAGTCCAAGACATAAGAAAAGAAGGGTCACGGGAAGACAAAGAAGACACCGGAAAATGGTGTTATTTCCACAAAAACCCCTGGCACAACATCAATTAATGTCACTCAAAACATTTATTGGTGGTCGAGATCAAAGACAAGGAGCCGAACAGAATATGATTATGAAAATACTGGTAAAGGACAGATCATTGATGCAGACCCCACTACTATTGTCGCGACCGCAACAATTCAACCAGAAGAGCCAACAGATCCTGAAGAGGGGGAGAGCCCTTTTCATTCACAGACGTGGGTGAAGGGGACCCCACTGCATTTTATTGTTGATAGCGGAAGCCAGAAAAACCTCATCTCAACAGAGGTCGTCAAACAGTTGGGATTGTCTACAACACCACACCCGCAGCCATACAACATCGGGTGGCTTCAGCAAGGACGAGATATTCGTGTCAGCCAACAGTGTCGATTATCATATGACATCCAACCCTTCAAGGATGAGGTATTATTTGATGTTGCCCCACTGGATGTCTGTGATGTTCTCTTGGGCCAACCATATATGTGGAGACGCCATGCTGTTTATGAGTCTCGACCCCATAGTGTCATTATTACTTTGGGGGGTCATCTCTACAGAATACCAGAGTTAGTTCTAACTACTGTTCCACCTAAAAAGTGTCACAAGGTAGTATCTCATACTGCAAAATTCAGCTTCTTCACAATCTGTTCAAAAGGAGAACAAAAGGACACTGCAACCACTACAGCCTTGCCCCAAGCACCTTCTATCCAGTAGAAACAGGTCGACAAGGCTGCAACAAAGTGTAAAGATTCCTTCTCCACATCGTCCTCTCATGTATCTCGATTTGTTGAACAACCTCAACCTCAACAGGTTCGTGACAGATTTCCACAAACTAAGCAACGCGACATCTCCAGCAAGACAAGAAGCTCACCAAGTTGCAGATTCAACAAACGTTTTTCCCTCTCCCCCGGGAACTCAACACAATGGAGACCATTGCTTCCTAAGGAGGGATGATTGATCCAGGTGGATATTAGTGGCCACCCACCTTTTCCAAATGGCTCAAAACAGTTTTCTAGCAATTTTGACAATTTATTATTTTTAGTAGGTTTTAACTTCCGGGGCCATTTTGAGGGTCCAAATGAAGGTTTTTCAATATATAGGTTCTCAATGATAATTGAAGTCATGATTGAGCCATAAAAATGAATCTCCTCGATGATACCTTTCCAACGAGCTATCACATACCTAAAGCGGAGATCGTATGCAAAAGTTACGACCCCAGGAAGTTGATGTACTCACTTACCCAAATGGGGCCCACATGACTTTTGGCGCTTCATCTTCTAGGGTTAGGTTTTTGGATGTCTAGGGTTTTTGGCATTCTCATTTATTGTAAAAATGCCTTCAGATCCTCATTGTAATCATCTTCTTGCGAATGCGAGTAGCTGTCACATCTCTTCTCAGAGATAAGCTGTCACCATTCTAGCGAGTCTTTCACTCTGTATTTTTACAGTCTCTGTACATTTATTTCATTAATAGAAATCATGTATTACTGTATATATGTGTCTATGGTTGCATCTCTGATACATTTCTGTTATATTATTGAATATCTGCGATATCTCTGTGCATTTCTTTATTATATTTCCGATCTCATTTCGTGCCGAAAATAATTTGGATCAATGACTGTCTAGATATGTTGAATATGTTTGGTAAATGGGACATATCTAAAGAATCATATG
Source organism: Picea engelmannii (assembly GCA_009831015.1). Taxonomy (NCBI): domain Eukaryota; kingdom Viridiplantae; phylum Streptophyta; class Pinopsida; order Pinales; family Pinaceae; genus Picea; species Picea engelmannii. The sequence goes on from ML777732.1 coordinate 961,181, forward strand.
ATGAAATTGTTAACATATATAAAATATGTTCAAGAGGAGCTGCAAGGAATAGATCAAACAACAGGGATACCACATTTTCAAGAGTTCAAAAATCAGCCAGTGGAGGAGCAACAAGAGCCGAAATAGGTAATTTACTTGAGGATTTTAAAACTGAAATGTTAAGTTCTTTTGCTTCACAAATTGACACCTTGCAGATTAAAAAGAAACAAGCCGAAGTAGAAGCGGCTCTGTCCATCTTTTGTTCCAAATGCAGAGAAAARCACCCACTAAGGGAATGTCCATTGGACAAAATGTCAATTTGCACCCTTTGTGATAAGGATCATGAAACTCAACAATGCCCTTCTTTACCAGGAATGAAAGCATCATTACAACCAACTGATGAAGAAGCTGAAGCTGTCTATCTATTGACACAGAGAAGGAAATAACAACCGCGGGGACAAGTTATGAATCCTAATATGTCATTTACATCTTCTAATCGTTGGAATAATTATCCTTCTTTTAGTCAAGCAAATTACCCTCCCTTTAACCAAATGCAATACCCACCCTTCAATCAAATGAATTACCCACCCATTAAACAAACAAACCCTCCCTTTGTAGACCCAACAATATGGACACCTTGGCCTTCACAACAACAACCTTACCTTAACCAATAGAATCCAAATTGGAGAGGTCAACAACCCCCGTTCCCAAATCAATTTCCTCAATTTCAATCACAATTTCAGCAACCACTCCCTTTACCATCAGGTGCTCCACCGAATAATCAAATGATGTGGACCCAACTACCTGTACAACCTAACCCTAACCCCAATAATAAGGCTATGCAGTGTATTGATATTCAAAACCAGCCTATGCTTTCTGTTTTCCTTGCACAATGCAATGATATTCATTTACGATCTGAGAAAATAGTAGAACCTATCATTGATGATGTTACCTCTTATGATTCCGATAAAGAAGAAATAAAAAATCACGATTCACCTGAAGAGGTACAACCATCCTCAAATACTGTTGTTGAAACAACAGAACCACCATTCCCTGAGTGTTTAGCTTTGACTAAAACTCCTAGTCCACCTGCTTTTAATCTTCTAGGGGAATTACAAAATCTCTATGTCAAAATTCCACTATTACAAGCACTAAGAGATGTACGAATTTATGCCAGACCTATGCGAGACATTTGTGTTAAGAAACCCGGTAGGAAAACTAAAGATCCCCTCACAGTTCATGTCATGGGTGATTTGTTTGCACTAATGACGGGTAAAGCTCCTCCAGTTAAATATGGTTATCCCGACCATCCTACTGTCACAGTGCAAATTGGAAAAACAATAATTCCTCGAGTTCTGGTAGACTTAGGCGCTGCTATCAATATTATGACTCTTGAAACTTCACAACTATTACAACTGAAGAATGGAATCAGACATACCCCAACCATTCTAGATTTAGCTGACCGTTCTACAATCAAATCAGAAGGATTTATTGAAGACCTAATCATCTCAGTTGAGTCCTGGAATTATCCAACTGACTTTGTGGTATTACAATCTAAAACAAAGTTGGGGGGTCATCCTCTAATTTTGGGTAGGCCTTGGCTAGCCACAACAGATGCCTTTATCAGCTGCAGATCTGGTTCAATGACAATTTCCAATGGATATGAGACCAAACAACTTACTCTCTACCCTCACGCCACACCCTTGATTAATAATGACAATTCTTTATGGGTAGACTACGATGATCAAACTACTCAACCTATCTTGACTATCGAGCAAGCCTTAAGCCTTAAAGATGCCACTAAGGATGAAGTAATTAATAATTTTGTTTATGAACCCTCCTCTGTGACTCCAGAAACACATAATCAATTAGCTGCACTTTTGGAGTCAGATACCTAGGAAAACCTTAACTCTTAAGACCTACCTCAAACATCAGCTACCATCTCTTCTAAAAGTATACCAGTAGAAATTGAACCTGGCAAAACACTGAATATAAACCCCAACTTGACAGTTGTTGAAACAGAACAATTAATGAAGTTACTTCTTGAACATAAGGAAGCATTCACATGGGACTATACAGATATGAAGGTAATCTCTCCTAAATTATGTACTCATTGTATCTATATCAAGGAAGATTGTCGACCGATCTGTCAATCTCGACGACGAATGAACCCTAATTTAAGAGAAATTCTTAAAGAGGAACTTCAAAAATTGCTTAATGCAAGGTTTATATATCCTATATCTAACAACAAATGGGTTTCCCCGTTGGTAATAATTCCTAAGAAAAATGGGAAATGGAGAGTGTGCGTAGATTATAGAGCCTTAAATAAAGCCACTCAAAAAGATCACTTTCCGTTACCATTCATTGATCAATTGTTAGATAGTTTGTCAGGGAAGAAATTCTTCTCTTTCTTAGATGGTTTCAATGGGTATAACTAGATCAAAATTGCACCCCAAGACTAAGATAAGACCACTTTTACTAGCCCCTGGGGAACTTTTTCTTATAGAGTCCTCCCATTTGGACTATGTAATGCACCAACAACCTTTCAAAGAGAAGTTATAGGAATCTTTTCTGATATGATTAATGAATCTATGGAATTTTTTATGGATGCTTTTACCCCTTATGGTGTCTGTTTTGAGGAAGCACTACAAAATCTTGAGAAAGTACTTAACCAATGTATACAAGCCCACCTCTCCTTTAGCACCGAAAAATGTCATATGATGATGAGTGAAGGAGTGGTACTTGGACATTTTATTTCATCTCAAGGAACTCAGGTAGATCCATCCAAGATACAAGTCATTGAGAACCTTCCTATTCCCAAAACCCAAACATATGTGAGAAGTTTCTTAGGACATGATGGATACTATAGAAGATTTATCAATTTTTTTTCCAAAATAGCTTCTCCTTTGTTTGTGTTACTTATGAAAAATGTTGAATTCAAGTGGACTAATCTTTTCCAGGAAGTATTTGATGCACTCAAACATCAGTTATCTACAACTCCTATTCTAAGGGGACCTGATTGGGCACTTCCCTTTCATATATACTCTGATGCTTTGGATACTACAATAGGAGTTGTCTTGGGACAAGAAAAAAATAATCTCCATTATGCTATCTACTTCATTAGCAAGAATATGAGTCCTGCTGAACTTAACTATACAGTTACCGAAAATGAATTTTTAGCAGTTATCTATGCTATTAATAAATTTCGACATTACATCACTGGCTATTCTACTTTTGTCCATACTGATCACTCAGCTATTAAATATTTAATGAACAAATCTATCACAAATGCTTGAGTCACCATATGGTTACTATTGTTACAAGAATTTGATATTACAATTGTGGATCGACCAGGAAAACAAAATGTAGTTGCTGATTTTCTTTCTCGGTTAACACCTGATGATAATACTCCAGTAGATGATTCCTTTCCCGATGAATATTTATTTGCAGTATCTGCTCACTCACCATGGTATGCAGACATTGCTAATTATTTGGTTGCAGGGAAGTTACCACCACACCTATCCCACCGAGAGAAAAGAAAAATCATTCAACAAAGTGCTCGGTATAGCTGGATAAGTGGGTGTCTTTTCTACACAGGACTTGATCAAGAAATCCGAAGATGCATTAGAGAAGATGAGGTTTATGACTTACTAAAAGCTTGTCATGATGGCCCTTGTGGAGGGAATTTTGCTGATAAAAGAACGACACATAAAATTCTCAGGATGGGTTATTATTGGCCCTCACTTTTTAAAGATGCAAAGAAGTATGTCCGGGCCTGTGATAGTTGTCAAAGAATGGGTCAACCTAATCATAGAGATGAAATGTCATTAAACCCCCAGGTAGTACTTGAACCATTTGAAAGATGGGCCTTAGACTTTGTAGGACCCATTAACCCTCCATCCAATCAAAAAGTTTATATATTGGTCTGCACAGATTATATGACCAAATGGGTGGAGGCTAAAGCACTACATAGAGCTACTAAAGAAGTTGTTCTAGATTTATTATTTGAAGATATCTTTGTCAGATTTGGAGTGCCTAAAGAATTAGTCACAGATGGAGGACCTCCTTTCACGTCTCATGGTTTTAAAGCCAACCTCCAAAAATATCATATTCATCATAGAATGACTACACCATATCACCCCCAAGCCAATGGACAAGTGGAAAGCACAAACAAAGTAATAGAAGCCATTCTCACAAAAATAGTGAAGGAAAACTGGAAGGATTGGTCTCAAAGGCTCCTTGAAGCATTATGGGCTTACAGAACTACCTGGAGAAATACTACAGGATTCTCCCCCTATGAATTAGTTTATGGAAAAAGTGTTGTCTTTCCTGTGGAATTTGAAATCAAAACCTTAAGGACTGCTTTAGCAGTTAACCTTGATTTGACTGATGCACAGACAACCAGGTTGCAACAGCTTAATGAATTGGAGGAAAAAAGATTAGATTCCATTCACCAGACAACTATGATTCAACAACAAAGAACAAAATGGAATGATAAAATCATCAAGCATAAGCAATTCCAAAAAGGTAATTGGGCTTTATTGTATGATTCTTGGTTTAAACAATTTCAAGGGAAACTACGTACAAGATGGCTAGGACCTTACGAAGTGGATACTGTTTTCCCCAATGGAACAGTAAGGCTCCTAACAATTGATGACTTTAAAACACCGTTATTAGTGAATGGTCATCGGCTCCGTCTGTATTAGCGCCCCATTTCCAAAGAAGATTTTAAGGCCACATGTGTGGCAGATTCACATTATCTCTTTTTAGAGGAGCCTCCTGCCCCTCATTGCATTTAATTTTTCTGAATTTTATTTCTTTAGTATTAGATTAAATTTGTTTTACTAATAATCCCTGCCAAGAGATGGCATGTTACAATTGATTATTTTGCAGATTCTCGATCCAGAAAAGGCCTACCAATAAAGGACAATCTTACTACAAGCAGATCCAAGCTTCATCTTGTGAAGCATTGCTTCCTCTTTCTTCAATCCATTCATCTTCATTTCCCCTCTCATTTTTTTTCCTTTTCATTTTTCCATCCCCATTTTCCCATTGCTGAAACACCACTCTTCAGCAACATTTTTTTCCCATTTTCCCATTGCTGAAACACTACTCTTCAACAACATTTTCCCCATTTTACCATTGCTGAAACACAACTCTTTAACAACATTTTTCCCGATTTTCCCATTGCTGAAACACCACTCTTCAGCAACATTTTCCCCATTTTCCCCATTGCTGAAACACCATTTCTTCATCAATATTTTCCAGTGTTAAAACATCACTGTTCAACAACATTTTTCCATTCTTTTCCTGTTGCTGAAACACCACTTTTTCAGCATTGCCCATTTTTTTGTTGCTAAGACATGACTATTCAACATTTCCTGTCATAAAAACATCTTCTTCATCTCTTTCGTTCTCACTTCTCCTATTTTTCATACTACATTATGTCCTTTCACTACCTTCTCTCGTGATTAAACAAACACTTGATACAATTTCTCTCATAATTCCAAAGTTTCTCCCATGATTACTGTAGATCTATTATGAACAGGCACTATATTTTTCGAAGTACGAATCAAAGGTAAAGATGAGGTATGTAAACTTTATATGTAAATACAATTGAACTATGGCTAATGAGAAGATAATGATACATTATTACCATGATCCCCATACACTTAAATTCATTATTTCAGCCGTAGTTGGGGGGGAATATCGAAACTCTATGCCATCATTTCACACGAACTGACTACCGTCACTTCTTTTTACCCATTATCTCGTATTTTCACCATCATTTACATGCCCTTATCCACAAAACTTACTTTGTTTGGGTGCGGTTACTCGACTCTATGACTATGCATTTTACTGAGTTGAATAGCTATGGGAGGTCATGTTATACGATACGAACCTGCCACGACAACCCTGGTAGAATTGTATCCAGAAGTCTACCAAATCTTTCAGCAGGCAGGCAGGCAGGCTTATTTTCAGAGGCTCCAGGGATTTGATCAACAAAAAGTTCTTCAATTTGCTCGGAATCTTCAAGAAGACCATTCTATTATTCAAGGGGTTCGGATTCCAGTCACAGAGGATGATATAACACAGGTTTCGGGTCTTCCCGTCACTGGCATTCGCTGGTTCAGCCGCAAACACATTATTCTTAATGCCCAACAGGATTTTCTCTTGCCAGGAGAACAAGTTGAGCCTAAATCCTGGGGTGTTCGACTTAGCTCGTTGTCGCCTCCTTAGCCGAAAGTTGCAGAGTTTGTCAAGCACTATCTTACCTGTGAAGGCCGATACCAGGTAGTTTACCAGTACGACTTTGTCTTGTTATCTCATTTACGACATGCTAGACTGGTGAATACTCCTTACTATCTGCTCAGATGTCTTAGAAATATGTCGCATTATTGTAGACAGGTTAAAAATCTCATCCTTTACCTCACCCATCACCGTCTCGTTCAATTACTCATCCAAAAGGGTTTTTCCCAACAAAACCCTCTCCTAAACAATCCACCCATAAACCCTTAAGAAGCTATTGAACATCCTGAAAATCCTCATGAAGAGCAACCACAAAACCTTCCTGACCCTCCGGAAATACCTATTAATCTGCCTACAGATCCAATTGATCCAATTAACCCTCCTACCATACCAAGTCCACCCCACAATTTACGAGAATCGTCTACTCCTACTGTTCATATCTTTAGTGATGATTCTGAAGCAGATAAACCTGATAACCCTCCCTGCTCCATCACTGAGGAAAAACCCACTCACAAAAGAAAGAAGCAAACTACTACTTTTCCTGCCTTTTTACCTAAAAGATGAATGAGGGCTTCAACCAAAGTAGCAACTGTTGCCACTACCCTAAACCCTCAACCCATTTTGCTAAAAGCCCATACACCTCCACCCTCCCAAATCCCAGAATTTTTACCTGTTCCAACCATGGGCACTGAAACACAAGAACCAGAGGCCCAGGGTGTTGCAACATCATTTTCTTTACATCAAGTAGCTGTCACACAAGAACCAACTACTCATTTAGTAGCTGTCACAAAAGAACCAGCTACTCACTCAGTAGTTGTTACACAAGAACCAGCTATAGTTGTTACACAAGAACCAACTATAGCTGAAACACAAGAACCAACTGTTGACTTTATTCCTGAAATACAAGAATCAGATGCCCAGGGTGCTGCAACATCATTTTATTTACATCAAGTAGCTGTCACACAAGAACCAGCTACTCATTTAGTAGCTGTCACATAAGAACCAACTACTCATTCAGTAGTTGTTACAAAAGAACCAACTATAGTTGTTACACAAGAACCAGCTATAGCTGTTACACAAGAACCAACTACAGCTGAAACACAAGAACCAGCTGTTGAATTTATTCCTGAAATAAAAGAATCAGATGCCCAGGGTGCTGCAACACTATTTTCTTTACATCAAGTAGCTGAAACACAAGAATCAGCTGCTGATTTTGTAGTTTCTCCACAAGAACCAGCTACTGAGGTTGTGACTGTTACACAAAAACTAGTCACCCCTCTTGATACACCTATGATAGATCAACAACCAGAACCAACAATGGCTTCTCTCTTACAAGAGAATGATTTTCTAAGATCATAACTGGAAGCTTACAAGCAAGAGATGTTAATGGCAAAGGAAGCCTATGACAGGGAACTTAAATTGTATACCTTAGCTCGCGTAGCAGCCATGGCAGAGAAAAACACAAAAGATGATCAATATAGAGAGTATATGTGAAGCTAATGTGGGGATATTTATGTTCAAGCAGGCTACAAAGTGGTTCATATACCAATGCCTGGAGCTTCCCCTGCACCTACGACTTTTGTAGTTAAAAAAGAGGAATGCCCTACTGTTACACAAGAACCAGTAGAACCTTCAAAAATTCCAAAAAACAAAGTTAATCTATACGAACCCTGGCCTACAACAACTGTTAAATCTGAAGCTCATGTTTTCATTAGTAAAGTTGCTCAAACTCTGCCTATTGATGAATCTGCCCCTCCTAGCAAGATGAGTACCCCTACTTTTGTGGAACAAGCCACTCAGACTCTACCTCAACCTACCACTTGCGATGTTGGAATACAAACTCAACCATGGAATGAGTAGGTAATAATGAACAAATGGAAAAAAGGAGTCTGCTATTACACAGGACAAAATCTTGCAGGAGCACAAACTACTTTGGCTGAACCACATATATTCAAACTGGGAAGCTTTGGATAAACCACACAAAGAATCTCGTGCCCATAAGAAGCAGAATGAGGAGTTAAAAAGCAAATTGCTCCTGATGTTCGATTTGGTACAAAAATTGTTGGTTTCTAGGAAACCATCCCTAAATTACTCTCTTTTCCTTACAGAACGACTTGCATTCTTTCAAGTGAAATCAATCAAAGATGGAAGACCCTATGCGGTGTTCAAATCAGAAGATTTTGTTCAAACTTTTGCAGAAGCCTCTACTATTGATTAGCATCTACTATGTGAGTTATATCTTCATAATGAAGTCATTCCTGAGAACATACAGCTTAAGCTTAATCCTCTTGTTAGTGATATCCAGAATCGAGCACTCGCCTCCTTCCTTGCCAACCAGATTATGTGGCAGAATGATTTTCTAGCTACCAGGCATAATGAAGATAATTGTCTCCTTTGGATACGGCTAGAACCACAGAAAGCTGCCACCTTTCTTGCAGAATATTATCAATTTTTGAAGAAACCAGGGATGATTCAACATATGCGACAACTATAGGGAACAATACTTCAGGATTGTCAACAGTTTATTAAATCCATAGAGACTGTTGCCCTAAAAGAAAATAACATGTTTTGACAACAATCTTCTGAGAAAAGGCAGGAGCACAATCCCTTTAGTCCTACCAATCTTGAGACAACAATCTTTCGGGTACCCAGTTACATCAAACGTGTACAGCAATGCGCTAAAAATTGGATAGGTTATCAGTTCCATTTTCCCATTCTGTGGATGGCAACAGAGAAGTATCTAGTTCATCATAGGATTCCCAAGAAGGTTGAAGCAGCAACCTGGCAAAGGCTACAACATGTTCAAGGATTCAGAGCCCCAACAGACAGTACTTTCTACAACTATTGCTTAAGTAATTTGCATGCCCAGAGTCAGTATCCAGATTCTGATTCAGATTGAAGTTGCCTGAGGACATGCAACCTTTTTAGTTGGGGGGGATGTTAGGACCCTATAATGTACCTTTTTGCTCATACTTTTTGCTATCATTACATCCTTTTCCCACTCATATTTAAGCCTACATTATCACCTTAATCTATTTTCCCAAAGCTATATAACGTTTCTTCTCTTTTCTATATGTTTAATTTGTTTTACATGTAATTTTGCATTACTTTCATACTTAGCCATTAATCATAAATATATAGTTGCTAAAATAGTTTGAAGACTGCAGTTAATATATCGTTTCTTCTTGAAGACCACGTTGCTGAAACAGTCAAACAGTACACAAATCCCGTTGCTGAAACAGTCCATGATTTGCGATGTTGAAATAGTATTTCTCATACAGCAGTAACAAGAAAAGATAATTAAAGGAGTTTTTACACTGGCCGCAACAGATGTACCTCAAGCCAGCACCATTACAACCATCATTTCTACTTGAAGACCATGTTGTTGAAACAGTCAAACAGTACGCAAATCCCGTTGTTGAAACAGTCCGTGATTTGTGATGCTGAAACAACATTTCACATACAACAGTAACAAGAAAAGATAATTAAAGGAGTTGTTACACTGGCCGCAACAGCTGTACCTCAAGCCAACACCATTACAACCATTGTAACAACATTTTTCTACGGAAGATCAGAATATCCTATTCCAACATAGAAGATTAGATCAGACTAAGAATAGGATTTGTACGTACACATGTAATTTTACGCTTAATTGTATTAAGAGGATTCTCCTCTTTAAATAGGGGAKAAATCAACATTAGAAGGGAGATTATGGAAGGCTTAGTTAGAAGGGAATTACAGAGAAGGAGCGTGTTCACTTTTGATATTGTAACTTGTTACATTGGACAGATGAATAAAAGATCATTTTGAGCATTTCTTCTTAGTTCCCTTTCATTTCTGGGGAATCTTGTGAGAAGGAGAGGGCCCACCTTATTCACAAGATTCACCCATTAGTTTATGTAGTGTGTTAAGTATTGTTTTTATTCATGTCTTCTTAAAACTCTGTTTTGCTGAAACTCTGTTTCAACTGATTGTTGCATCGTTTTAATACAATTCATTCCTAGGTAATTGTTGATCATTTTGATTGGTAATTATGTTTGCAGAATAAGTTTATGAAAGTGTGATAGTCAGAGACATGTGCTGAAGATTCCTACTTTGGGGAATAGGGTCTTGTTCTCTGTTATATAATAGTTAGTCTTCTTTGCAGTATGATGAAAGGTTCCTTTTCCTTAGGTTGTTGTTTCTTAATGTAATCCAGGATTCTTCTGATAATTATTTTCCTTTGAATCTTGAATTCTGCAATAGATAGATTGTTTTTACTGTAATTCAAAGTAGAACTTCAGTCTATTCAAAGCAAGGTGTGATTAGTGTAACTTTTACTACAACTTTGGATTGCTTTTGAGATTGAGCATATACAGTGTGTGATTGCCTTTGAAATAAACGGACTTCCCTGGGTTGGCAATTTATGTAACTCTTGATTGTTTTAATTAATAAACAATTATAGTGACCAACAAAGTGGATCCTAAGAAAATTGAGGCTATGAAAGATTGGTTAAGCCCTAAGAATATAAAAAGATTACATGGATTAATAGGTTGTATAAGATGCTATAGAAATTTAATGAAGAATTATGGAAAAAATATAGCTTACTTAACTAACCTACTCATAAATAATGTTTTTTTTCCTGGAGTGATGCAACAAAGCATGCCTCTTTTGCTTTTACAGAAGCCATGTGTACTACACTAATCTTAGTAGTTCTCGATTTCACTAAGACTTTTGTCCTGGAATGATATGCCTCTATAAAAGGTATTGTCATTATGCTAACACAATAAGGGTGCTCATTAGCATTCACCAGTTAACAGTTCCATGACTAAAATTTGGGAAATTCCACATATGAGACATAAATGACGGCTATCATTCATGTCCTCAATACACATAACCCATATTTCATTAGGAGGCATTTTTAGATCAAAATGGACCATCATGACTTCAAGTAATTTTTGGAATAGTGGTTGTCAGCACTAGAGAAACATAAGTGGGTCACTAAAATGCCAAGTTATGATTATGAGATCATACACAAGAAGGGAAAAGAGAAGGTCACTACAAGGAGAACACCTTATTGCAGACGTTTTTACAGAATCCCCCACAAAAATCTATCCCTTCTCTATTTATAAAGGAGGTTGTTAGCATAGGTGGGTGGGTGGAGTTTTTTGCGATTTTTTTTTTCTATCGGTGCACCAATGTTGTAAAGGGAACAACACCGAGATGATTATTTCACTATTTAATGGTTCAGTGTGTCTTATGTGAAACACCACTAAAATATGTGGTAATGTGACAATAAGCATGGCACACCGGTACGTGTAAGTAATAAAACCACATGAAAATGTTGTTTGTTTGATATAGAGCATTGTTGGTAAGGCATAGGATTTTCTTTAGGTGCACCAACTAGTTTTTTATACTTTTTTGCAAAAAAAAATAAATGGATTTTTTAAATAAAATTTGTTTATACATGTGTGTGTTTCATAATTTCAATTTATTTATCTATATATATATGTTCCTAATGATATTTGTATGTGAATCAGAGATGTTGACGATGAGAGGAGAACCATAAAAAATAGTAGGTCGAGACACACACCTTTGTGTGTGAGTGGGAGTTTAGTATTCCAGATATAAAATAGTATGCAAAACATAAATATTTTAGCTAGAAGTGGCAGAACAACAATGATATAACCAGAACAATACCAGGACAATACCAAAATAACACCAGAAAGAGCACCTTGCTTAGTGATAGAAATTTTCACTTGCCTCTTCGAGGGGGCAACGTCCAATAGAGCAATGCTCTATTACAATAATATCCAAGACAAGATTTATCATACCCTCTACTTATATTTATACTAAATATATCTATCCAAAAGAACAATCTAGAGGAAGATTCTTCTATAAGCAGAAGCTTCTATTAGGTCTTCTTACATTTGACTTATTATTCCTTATTGCTAGGCCTTATTCATATTGGCCTTTATTACATGGAATTATATTATTCTACCTACGTGAGGGGTTAGGGAGGTTAGGCCCCTAACATGCCCTCCCCCTTGAAGAGCAACCTTGTCCTCAAGGCTTCAGATGAGGGAATTGTTGTAGAATGTTGGTTGACTCCCAGGTGGAAACTTCTGGAGGTGTGTCTTTCCATTGGACTAACACTTCCCGGATGGTGCACTGACGAAGACGACGCTCTCTATGGGCCAAGACTGCTTGTGGTTGCAACCATATGGAACCTTCTTCATCCAACTCGGGAACACTAGTTTGAGTTTGACACTTATTTCCAATCACCTTCTTTAAGAACGAAACATGAAAAAAAGGATGGAGTTTCAATTGACTGGGTACAACTAACTAATAAGCCACCAAGCCCACATGCTTGAGCACTGTATAAGGACCATAAAATTTGGGCGCAAGTTTATGATAATGGTGAGATTTGAGGGAAGTCTTCTTATAAGGTTGTAGTCGAAGAAATACTTGGTCCCCTTCAAAAAAATTATGTTCAGAATGACCTTGATTAGCTTGTTGCTTCATGATATTTTGAGTCATGACCAAATTGTCTTTAAGGGAACGAATAATAGCCTCTCGGACTGTAAGATTTGTGTCAACCTCTTGAACCTTCGAGACCCATGGCATATAGGAGATAATTGATGGGGGATTTTGGTCGTAGACTGCTTCAAAAGGATTCATGCGAGTAGCTATATGGTAAGATGTGTTGTACCACCATTCAGTAAGGGGTAACCATTTAGCCCATCGATTTTTTCCGCTCAGATGAAAAAAAACTCAAATATGTTTCCAAACACTTGTTGACAACTTCCGCCTGGCCATCCTTCTAGGGGTGATAGGCAGTGTTGAGATGCAATTGGGTGCCCTGTAGGTCGAACAACTCTTACCAAAAATTGTTGGTGAAAGTAGGGTATATGTCAAAGACAATAGAATTAGGCATACCATGAAGCTTGAAGATATTATCCATGAAGAGTTGAGCCACTGTGGCGGTTGTGAATGGGTGTTGAGGAGAACAAAAATGAGCAATATATTTGGAGAGATGATAAACAACCACCATGATGACTGAATTATTTCCCAATTTAGGTAAGCCTACAATGAAGTCCATATAAATATCTCACCAAATAGAAGGGGGAATCAGAAGAGATTGGAGTGTGCCTAGAGCTTTGACATTTTCTCCCTTGTTGCATTGAAAGACCTCACATTCATCCACAAAGGTGGGGACGTCTTGTTTCATACCCTCCCATAAAAAAGAACATTTGACCCTTTCATAGGTTTTGGTAAATCCATAATTCCCTGTTGTGGGTGAGGCATGAAGTTCAAAAAGCACTGTGGATTTAAGTTGGGATTGCTTGCATAAATACAAATAAACTTTGTAGTGAAGATCTTCATTATTCCAAGAGTACCCTAGAGAAATTGAAGAATTGTGTTGAAATTGGTGGATCATGCTATAAATTTAGGGGTCTTGCAACCATTCTTGACAAAAAACTTGGAGCTAATCTAGTATAATGAAGGAGAGGGAGAAAAGGGACCCATCTTCTTCATATTTTCGGGAAAGAGAATCAACCACTACATTTTCCTTCCCCTTCTTGTAAATTATCTCATAATCATAGCCAAATAGTTTGGTCACCCATTTTTTCTGCATGGGGGATGAAATTCGTTGTTCCAGAAAATACTTGAGACTTTGATGATCAATTTTGATTTGGAATCGTTGACCCAATAAGTAAGGGTGCCACATATCCACAACATGAAAAATAGATAATATTTCCTTTTCATAAATGGATTGACCCAAATGTCACTCTGAAAGTTGTTTTCTAGTGAAGGCCAAGGGCCTTCCATCTTGCATGAGGATGACTCCAATTTATTTCCCAGAAGCATCACATTCCAATATGAATGTCTTTGTGAAGTATGGGAGTGTTAAGACAGGGGTCAAGCACATAGAATATTTTAAGGCTTGGAAGGAATGATCCGCAGCTGAAGTCCAATTGAAAGCATTCTTTTTAAGGAGGGAAGTGAGAGGATCTGCAATGTTTCCATAATTATGAACAAACTTCCTATAATATACCTTTAAACCCAGAAAACCACACAAGCTCTTAAGAGTTTTAGGGGGAGGCCAATCTTTCATAGCTTCAATTTTGTTAGGATCCACTCTGACACCATCCTTGCCAACAATATGACTCACATATTCCACTTCTTAGGCACCAAAGGCACATTTAGATTGTTTGAGGAAAATTTGGTGCTTAGAGAGGAGATGGAGAACTTGATTCACATGGGAGAGATGAGATGACCAAGTTTTAATATAGATGAGAATATCATCAAAGAAAACTAAGACAAAATGAAAGAGGAAAGGATGAAAGACATGACGCATAAGACTTTGGAAAGTGGAAGGATCATTACATAATCCAAAGGTTATTAACAAGAATTCATAATGACCCTCATGAGTGCGAAATTTTGTCTTGGGAATGTCTTCATCTTTCATGCGGATTTGGTGGTAGCCAGAACGTAGATCCAATTTGGTGAAGTACTGAGCACCACTCAATTCATCCACGAGGTCATCAATTATAGGAAGGGGGGATTTATCTTTTATTATGAGTTTGTTGAGGGCACAAAAATCATGACATGGTCGTTAAGTACCTTCTTTCTTGAGTACCATGACCACAGGGAAAGAATTGGGGCTTGTACTGGGATGGATAACACCGAATTTGAGTAATTCAAGAACAATTTTCTCAATTTCATTCTTCTGGGCGAAGGGATACTAATAAGGCCCAACATTGGGAGGAGGATTTCCCGAGATGAGAGGGATGGAATGATCATGGATGGCACAGGAAGGGGGAATTTATTTGGGGGTGGTAAAAACAACTTGGTGGCGAGAGAGGATAGATTGGAGGTCGGGATGCACAGAAGGTGTCTCAACAACATGAATGGAGTGGAGTTGGGCGATAATTCTTGAATTACCTTTTTTGAGGAGATTTTCCATGCGATGGGAACTGATGATCTCAGGGGCGCCTACTGTGATGCCTTGGAACTTATACTCTTGTCCCTCCTGTTGAAATTGAATGGTTAATTCCTTAAAATACATGAGAATGGGGCCAAGAGTACGTAACCATTCGACACAAAGAATAATGTCACAACCACCCATGTCTATAGAAAACATATGGGATTTCATGTGATATTGACCAACTTGGAGTCACATATTTTCACATCGTCCCCCACATTTCATGGAACCACCATTGGCAATCATGATTTGAAAATTATTGACTGCACGGATGTAACAATTGACTTCTTGGGAAATACGATGATGAATAAAGTTATGGGTGCTACCACTATCCACAAGGATGATGGTTCTCCTATTTTTGATGTAACCAATTAATTTGAGAGTCTGGGGAGTAGAGAAGCCAGTGAGGGCATTAAGTGAAATCATCATTTCAACTTCGGGTGGGTCAGAGAGTGGGGTGAGGTCATATGGCGGTGGTAGTTCCTCCACAGGTGGAAGAACAACACCTTATTCAGAAAGATCCCCAGTCACAACCATAAAAAGATTTTGTTCCTTACACTTGTGCCCGAAAAAATATTTGTGATCACAATTATAACAAATACCCTTGAGTTGGCATTCAACCATTTCATCCCTGGTTAATTTCTGAATCTTGAGGGGAGTTGCAGAAGGGGAAAAATGGGTGGTTTTAGGGCAAGGAGGAAAGGAGGGTTTGCGGGTCTGGGAGGACACAATCTGTTGGGATTCCTTTACTCATTGATTATATTCCAACCAAGTTTGGGGGTGTGCCATGAGAACATGGGCATAGATTTCATCTTTGAGGTCACTGATAAATCATTCCCTAAAGAAAGAATCTGACTTGCCCTTCATTATGAAAGCCAAGTGCACAAATGTGGCAATAAAGTCTTCCACTGTCCCAGACTTCTTTAACTTGGTAATATGACCTAAATGGTGGGTGCTAGAGTCAAAGCGGTCATAAAGTTTGTCCACAAACTGTGTCCAAGAAATATACCCCTGGTGTGCCTTTTTTTTGCCATTACCACCATTGCCATCATTCTGGATCCATATGTAGGACACCATAACGAATCTTGGATAAATCATCAGTAATTGCATTAAAAGAGAAATGATGTTCCATTTGGGTGACCCATCATGTAGGATCTGATCCATCAAATTTGTTCACCTCAATTCTAGGAGGGCTGAGCTCTTGGGAAATGTGGGTAGTATGAGGGCCTTGGTAATGGGAAGAGTCATGGTCATCTTGATAAAATGGTTGTTCAGAAGAGGAATGGTTATGGGAATGGCCTAAGAAGTGTTCTTTGAGATCTTTGAGGTAGGAACATTGTTCCTTGAGGTCTTTGATGTGGGAACATTGTTCCTTGAGGTCTTTGATGTGGGAACATTGGTCCTTGAGTATCTCAATAGTTGAATTAATGGAGATAATTTTGGAAGTGAGATGCTTGATGGTGTCCTTGTGATGATGGTTGTCAGAAATCAAGGCATTGAGGTCTTGGGATTGTGTGTTATTCATTTGGACAAAGGAGTAGGAAAATGGTATAGGGTAAACAAAAGGGGTCTGGAGGGGTGGGTGGGACCACGAATAAAAAAGGGTGTCAAATGATAGGTACCACTATGATCAAGGAAAAAATAGGGATCCAAAGGGATATGAGCCAAATAAGGGCGTCAGAGATGGGTCCGGTCCACAAAACAAATTTGGGTTAAAAATGATATGTATCACTGGAATCAGGGCGAAGAGAGGAATCCAATGGGATAGGTCCCAACTAAGTGTGTCGATTGGACCACTATAATATTTTTTCCTTTTTTACTCCTACAGAGTTATACTTTGGACTGAATAATACTGCAGTGAAAAAATGCCCAAATGCTTAACATGAATAAATTTGTAGTAATTTCGCAACTAGAAGGAAGAAGGCACATTTGCGTGACAAAATATCTTATCTGTTCTATTTTTGTTTCTGTCCCAAGGGTTAGGGTATTCAAATCTTCTACAGACAAGGGTTTTCCCTATGCTATAGCTCTCTGATATATGTGTGGGGTCCAATAGTAGTACTCGGCCCAATATCTCAAGGCACCAACTAAGGATTCTAGACTGTTCCCTTAACCGTACTACTCGACTATTGTTAAGTACCAAAGACTGAATACAAAAGCACTACAACAGATATACAAGAACATTATGAAAAATCTCCTTTATTATTATCAAACCCTTAGGGTAGGAAAACACCATACAATGGATCCTATTATGGAAGGGATCCTCTCCTGTTCACTTGCCTCTTCGAGGGGGAAACCTCCTAATGAGCTTTAGCTCCAAATAAAATAATTCTCTTCATATCCCATTACAATGCTTGGACCTCTTTATATAGTTCTACCATCACCTAAGAACATTCTAGAGGATGAATCTTCTAGAAGTAGAACTGATGCAGGAGCATCACCAAAAAAGCACAAATGGAGGACAACTGGATATACACCAGCGTGCATTTAGAAAGGATTTTGAATTTCAAAGGGTTGCGCATTAATGCAATATCTAAGGGGGGTGTATTTGCTTTTAATGATTTGGGGAATTGTAATACAGATTTAGATCATTGCTCTTATCTGTCGACTGCGGATGTTTATTGTAATAAATGATAAGTAGTTGGTAGTCTTTAATTCAATAATATGGCTTAGAGTAGTAAAAGGGAAATCTCAGGAAGACTCCCTCGTATGTATTGTATTATCATTCTCATTGTAATTTGTTGAAGGGAAAGAGAGAATAGGAGAGTAGAGAAGAACACAGATTGTAGAAGTTGTATGAGAAGATAATTGCTGTTATTGAGACCATGTACATAAGCACTTGAATTAATATAAGAAGGCTTTGATCCAATTTCATGGTGTACTATGGTTTTTGTGTGTGTCTATTGAATGATATGTTTACAACTTGCTTATATTATCTGTTATGCATTTGTTTCAATTCCGTGTGTGTATGTGATTTCATGTTGAATGAATAAGTCTGTGAGGAGAGTATAAGTTTCAATTGTTTCTCTTCCTAAGAATTCCTTCAAGGAGTGCAGTGAAAGTCCACAAGGAGTGCATCGACAGCTTCTGAGTTTTATCTTAGAAAAATCAGGATATATACTGTTGAACTTATAGCTGCGAAAGTGACAGAGTAACACAGAGCCACACAAGGCATGCGTAGGCTAGGTTGAGTCTTAGACTTTTCCAACCCGAGAGAGAGGTTAAAGAACCTATGTTGAAAGGAGTGAACATAGTCAATTATCAGATAACCAGAGGTTATCGTGAAGGTCGCAAGGAGTGCATGCAGGGTTCTTTAGAATCCAGGGGTTTGCAGCAATAATCAAGCTCAGGAAGGATAGAGACTTGGAGATTTTGGAGGAAGGACGAGGTTCACAGTCACCTCGTGGAATTAAGATTAGAAGGGTTGATGCAAAGATATCTGGCAAGGAGCCATCAAGAATCTCAAAGGAAGGTATAGATCCCTGGAGGATAAAGATGTCGACAGTTGTGTGTTGTTATATCTGGTGGATTTGGAGGAGGATAATAAACAGAAGTCACACAACACTTCAAAGCTCAGGAGGAATAGTTTGAGCCATCGATCTAAGAATATATCTAATCATCGATTCATTTTGTTGGGACAAGAGTTCGGAGATTGGGAGTTGGGAGGAAATAAGGAAGCCATCGTCCAAAGTTCCTATATGCGAAGTCCTGATTCACGAAGAAATGATCTAAAGCGTTGGATCACAGGAAGTCATGGACCGTCGATCTGACATAGTGAAGTTTGGAGTTCAGACTTTAGAGAAAAGGAGGTGAGTTAACTTTCAGGTTCGTGAAGCATGAAATCCCGAAGCGCTTAGGAGTTGGGCCCAGGTCATAACCGGAGGTCATGTCAGTGGAGGATAAAGAGAGGAGCTAGCGTCCTTTAGGCTCGAGTTCAGAGTTCAGGGATTGAAAGAGTTAGAGTGACTCGCAACAGAACTATATGAGGCTCAAGGTCGCGAAGCACCTTTTGGATAGGCGTGTGGTCATAGCCAGGGATCACGTGGAGGAATATTGTGCCTAGTGCTAGTTCGTGCAGGCGAGGTTTCGGAAAAGGACCTGTGGATTTGTTTCCTAAAGGTTCTCGTAGGGAACTGAAGAGCTGCTTCAACTCGAGAATAGGAATATCCATAGACCGGGCGGTTAGTGGACCCCATTGAGGTGGGGGCACTGTGTCAGGTGGTATCAGAGTTTACAACTACTGTTTTATGTATGCAAGAAAAGACAGAGGACAGTTTTGATTTGAATTCTGCGTAGACAGATTGACACAATGCCGCCAAGGAGATGTCCAAAAAGATATTTACCTGATCCAACCGTGGAAATGGAAATGAGAGAACTTCGTGCTCGATTAGATTCTCTGGAGACAGCATAGAGACAAACACCTGATACTGGAGATATCAATGAGGCTGAAAGTGAGAATGAAGAAGGAGCAGAAGAAGTTGTAGCCGAAGATGCTACAGAGGAATGTTTGCTAAAAGATGTTGCAAGAACGGGTGCCAGAGAAAAATTGGACATCTTGATGTATGACGAAAACTTGGATGTTGAGGAGCTTCTAGATTGGTTTAGAGATCTAGATAAATACTTCAACTATGAAGATATCGAAGAAGATAAGAAGGTTGAGCACATTGTCACTAGGTTGAAGGGACATGGAACATTGTGGTGGGATGACCTGCAGGCTGACAGACATTGTAAAGGAAAACAAAGAATTAAAATCTGGGACGGAATGGTAGTGAAGATGAAAGACAAATTCATACCCATAGATCATCAAATCAATCTATTTCAAAGAATGTAGAATTTGAGACAGAAAGGGATGACAATGAAGGAGTATATAGAGGAGTTTTACAGGTTAAACATTATATATGGTCATCGTGAGAGTGATGATGAAAAGGTTTCTGTATATATGAATGGCCTAATATATGAGATTCAAGATGAGATGAGCATGGTGACAATCATAAATGTGGAAGATGCTTATCAGGTTTCTCTGAAGGATGAAGAGAAATTGGCCTGAAATCAAGGTCAAAGGGGCAGAGCTAAAAGTCAGAGCAGAGGCAAAGAAATTGCCCATGATAGAGTAAAAAAGCCCAAGGATGAAGAAAAGAAGCCTCATAACCACCCAGAAAGGGGAGGAAGTTCACAAGGAAGACAATATGCTGATAGGAACACTTTTCCTCAGGCAAGAGGAAGAGGAAGATGCAGAGGAGGTGAAATAAAGTGTTTTTTTTTTGGAAAGATAGGACACAAATATTGGGAATGCCCCGAGAGAAATAAAGAAGGAGGTGAAGATCACATTTCAGAGGAACAAAGGAGAAATGTTGAGGAAGAATATGCAAAAGGTGGAATATCCTTAATGATTAGGAAAATTTTCTTGAAGCCAGAGAAGGAAGTGGAAAATCCAATCCAGAGGAACAGTTTGTTTAGGACTGCTTGCAAGACGAAGGATAGGGTATGAAAATTTATAGTTGATGGTGGAAGCATGGAAAACTTAGTATCCACAGAGATGGTAGAGAAGTTAGAATTGGAGACAGTTGCACATCCAAGCCTGTATAAAGTTTCGCGATTGCAAAAGGGACATCAAGTAACAGTCACTAAACAATGTTTAGTTGAATTTAAGATCGGGGGTTATAGGGATGAGATTTTATGTGATGTGATTCCCATGGATGTCTATCATCTTTTGTTAGCAAGGTGATCCGAAATCGGATTCAGCAGGCTATCAGGGCATGAAAAATGCTCAAAAATGAAAGTGCTCGGAATCCGACGAAACCAACACCATTGCGTCTGTCTCGTCTTCCTGATTCCGGTGGTATAATTTTTATCGCAAACGGAGTCCGTATGGAGAAGATATCGCATTCTGTCCGCCGAGCCAAACAGGGAAAATTTTGGGATGCTGACTGTACCTGTCCGTACAGTCCGTACAGACACGTGTCAGTCTGTACAGCTGACGTGGCGACGTCCGTACAGGACACGTGGCATGTTCGTACAGGTGATACGTGGCAGTCTCAGGAGGTGACACGTGGCGACGTCCGTACAGGACACGTGGCAGCCTCAGGCAGTGACACGTGTCAGGCAGATTTGACACTTTTGGCACACGGATTGGGCCAATCCGAAGGTGACACGTGTCACCACTGGAAGGGTGACATGTGGCATGGATGATGTCAGCAGATGACGTGGCTTTAGTGACGTGGGGGCTGACGGAGCGTACGGCAAGCTGACGTGGCAAAGATGACGTGGAGTACGGAAGTGACATGGCAGCGACGCGTGGCGGTGACGTGGGCGAATCAGGTGCTGACACGTGGCATCTTTCTGGGCGAATGATAGGGTGCCACGTGGCCCAATCATGGGCTGCCATGTGGCACCCCGGGTTTAGCCAATAACAGCTATATCAAAAATAGTTTGGGCCCGGGGGATTCGAACCCCGGACCTCCCCGACCGCAACGACTTCGCACGAGCCTACGACCACTGGACCACCGTGTGAGTTTTGTTATTGACACGACACATATTTTATTTAAGATTAAAGTATGGTTTAAAGCGCGGGGGGTCGGGCCGGGGCCTAAGCCCCGACCCCGGGTTCTATGTGTGACATACGACCACTAGCGTGGGGGTAATAGTGCGGTTAAATGAAACGGTTGTGGTAATGTGTTAAGGCCACGGTTTTTATGCAAGCCATGTGACCTATATGCTAGCACGAAGGGGGCCAGCGCTTAGCCTGTCGGCTAGCGCATGGCTATATGGGTGCTATGTGACCGTTTAAAGAGGGGCTGCGCCCGAATTCGGGGGCTTAAGGCCGTTTTTAACTACTATATAGTTATAAAGTGGGTTTTAAACCACTTTTGGCTTTATTAAATGTAATTTAACTCCATTTGTTATGTAATTGGGAGTTATTGGGCTTTTTAAGAGCCTAATTTTTGGGAGGAAGTTGGAGATTGAAACCAACTTTCCCAACTATTTAACCAAGGCTTGTTGAGGCCATTTGGTCATGCTTTGAGAGCTTTTTGACGGTTTTGGAGAGCAGAGATGCTGAGGCAAAGCCAGGTCTAAGCCAGTTTGAGGCAGAGGAGCTATTGAGGTAGAGATGCTGTCGGACGATTTCTGAGAGTTCGGTATATCCGTTTCAGGTGCCGTAAGTTGTGCGAGATTCTAGAGATCATGGCGAACAAGACCAGATCAGTCTAGGAGCCAATCGACAATTGTAAATATATACTAATAAACTTTCAAAAAGAAATCAAGAAGCCTCCCTCACAGAGAAAAGGCCCGGAGACGTAGGCAAAGTTGCCGAACTCCGTTATCAAACTTGTGCATTATGGTTTGCTGTTTTCATTGCATTTCAGATTTGAAATTATGTTAATGGCTGTATAATTCATTTATTTTCTCGCTCTTTCGTTAAGTTTCCCAATGGTTAATAAATGCATGCGAATAAAACTCAACCATAGTCATTTCGAAAAATCCTGACGGATCACAAGGCCTTGACAATATGACGTGAATTTTATTCATGATGGAAGAAGGAACACTTACACCTTGGAAAAGAATGGTAGGACACATATGTTGCTGCCAATTGAAGACAAGAAGGTAAAAGAAGAAACAATCAATACTATACTTCTCATGAGTGGGAAGGAACTTCTGGATGAAGTCAGGAAAGAAGAAGAAATGTAGTTTTTTGTGGTGAGAAAACCTATAGTCATCTTGACCAGTACTTCGATAGATGATCTACCTGAGCAAATTTAGGAACTGTTGGAGAATTTCGCTGATATAGTGGTGGAATATTTTCCTTGTTCCTTGCCACCCTTCAGGAGTATAATCCATCACATTGACCTTATACCAGGAGCGAGTTTACCAAACAAAGCAATGTACAGATTGATGCTGCAAGCGAATGAAGAGGTTAAGAAGAAACTCTAGGATTTGATGGACAAAGGGTTGATTAGAGAAAGCTTGAGTCCATGTGTTGTAACAACAGTGTTAAGTCCGAAGAAGGATGGTGGATGGAGAATGTGTACAAACTTGAGGGATATAAAAAAAATGACCATCAGGTATAGATTTCCTTTACCCAGGATGGATGACTTGATGGATTGCTTGAGTGGAGCAAGGTTTTTTTCAAAAATTGATTTAAAAAGTGGGTATCACCAGATTCGGATGAGGGAAGGTGATGAATGGAAGACAACATTCAAGACAAATGAAGGGATGTATGAATGGCTTGTCATGCCATTTGGATTGACGAATGCGCCAAGTACTTTCATGAGATTGATGAACGAAGTCTTGAAATATTTCATTGGGAAGTTTGTAATTGTGTATCTTGATGATATACTAATCTTCAGTAATACCGAGGAAGAACATTTGAAGCATTTAACTTCTATGATGAGGAGGTTGCAGCAAGAGAAGTTGCTGATAAATCTGAAGAAGTCATCTTTCATGAAAACATAACTCATTTATTTGGGTTTTGTGATCTCTTCGAATGAGTTGAAGATGGATCCAAAGAAGGTAAAAGCAATCAAAGAATGGTCGTCACCAAGGAATATCTTTGAAGTCAGAAGATTCCATGGATTAGCTAGTTTTTACAGGAAATTCATTAGAAATTTTAGTGCAATTTGTGCACCAATGATGGAAACAGTCAAGAAAAGACATAAATCTTTTCATTGGATAGAGGAAGCAGAGAAAAGTTTGAAGTTGTTGAAGGAGAATATAACTAAACAACCAGTTCTAGTTCTGCTAGAATTCAACAAAACATTTCAAGTCAGATGTGATGCAAGTGGATTTGTGATTGGAGCAGTCTTGAGTTAGGAAAATAGAACAATTGCATATTTCAGTGAGAATCTGAACAAGGCCAAGGAAAATTACTCCACGTATGATAAAGAGTTTTATGCAGTAATTCAAGCCTTGAAGAAATGGAGGCACTACCTAGTTCCGAAGGAGTTCGTTTTGTATAGCGAAAACCATGCCTTACAGTTTATAACCAAACAAGAGAAAATAAACCACAAACATGCAAAATGGTTTGAGCTTATGCATAACTTTATTTTTGTTATAAATAACATTTATTGAAATTCTAACAAGGTTGTTGATGCATTGAGCAGGATATGTTTGATTCTGCAAGAGTTTCGAGTGAAGACCTTAGGTTTTGACAACATTAAGGATATGTATAGGGATTATTTTAATTTTAAAGATGCTTATGAAGCATGTGAGAATCTTGTTCTGAGAGACATAAGCCAATGGAATGAGAAATTGATTCAGGATGGACTATTGTTCAGAGGAAATAAATTGTGTATCCTGAAGAGTTCCATGAGAGAAAACCTTTTGAAGGAAAATCATAATGGAGGATTGGCTGGACATTTCAGCCATGATAAAACATTCACGCAACTGAACAATTCGTATTATTGGCCATAAATAAGGACGAATGTCAGAAAATTTGTGAACAAATGTAGAATCTGCCAACACATAAAGGGGAAAAGACAAAACACTGGGTTTTATCAACCATTGCCAATACCAGAGAGGCTGTGGGATGCAGTAAGCATGGATTTTGTGTTGGGACTGCCAAGAACATAGAGTGGATGTGATTCCATATTTGTGGTAGTCGATAGATTTTCCAAAATGGCACATTTAATTCCATGTCAGAAAACCAGTGATGCAACACACATTGCAAATATGTTTTTCAAAGAACTTGTTCAACTTCATGGGTTACCCAAGAATATTGTTTCAGACAGAGATACCAAATTTGTTGTTCATTTTCGGAGGAGACTATGGAAGAAGTTGGGGACGAGTTTATCCTTTAGCTCAAAATATCACCCTCAAACGGATGGACAAAATGAGGTAGTAAATCGAAGTTTGGGAAATTTATTGAGGAGTTTGGTCACTGGACATCATAGTCATCGGGATCAGATTCTGCCACAAGTGGAATTTGCATATAATGACTCACCTAATAGGAGTATAGGAAAGACCCCATTCCAGATAATGTATGGAATGCATACAAGGGGAGTATCTGATTTGAGGGACTTAGAGAAGAATGAGTTCAAGAGTGTTGGAGTGGAAGATTTTGCAGCCGAGATGCAGGAGCTTCACAGTAAGATTAAATAGCAGTTGCAGAGTTCTAACCAGGAATACAAATGCAGAGAAGATCAACACATGAGAGAGATTCAATTTGAAGTGGGATATTTAGTCTTAGCACACCTCAGAAAAGAAAGGTTCCCAAGGGGAACATATAACAAATTGAAAACGAAGAAAATAGGCCCGTGTAAAATTTTAAGGAGGTTTGAGGCAAATGCTTATGAGATAGGATTTCAATATGATGTGGGCATATCACCCATATTCAACGTAGAAAATATGTATCCTTATAGAGCAATTGAAGCAGGAGGAGCATAGAGTTAGAAGGAAATTCATTGGTTCAAATAGATGCCTGTAGCTAAAAATCCATAGATGGAAAAGATCATTGATCAGAAAGTTGGCAAGGAAACCTGAAGGAAGACATATTTTGAATACTTGGTAAAGTGGAAGGGACACCCGATTGAGGATGCCAGTTGGGAAAGTGAAGCAAATATCCATAAACATGGATAGATGGTGTAGAATCTCATGGACACGAGTCCATGATTTTTTCAGCTAGAGGAGTATGATGCAGGAGCATCACCAACAAAGTGAAAATGGAGAACAACTGGATATACACCAGTGTGCATTTCGAAAGGATTTTGAATTTCAAAGGGTTGCGCATTAATGAAATATCTAAGGGGGATGTATTTTCTTTTAATGGTTTAGGGAATTGTAATACAGATTTAGAGCGTTGCTCTTATCTGTCGGTTGCAAATGTTTATTGTAATAAATGATAAGTAGTTGGTAGTATTTAATTCGATAAGATGGATTAGAGTAGTAGGAGGGAAAACTCAAGAAGACTCCCTCGTATGTATTGTATTATAATTCTCATTGTAATTTGTTGAAGGGAAAGAGAGCATAGGAGAGTAGAGAAGAACATCGATTGTAGAAGTTGTATGAGAAGATAGTTGTTGTTATTGAGACCATGTACATAAGAACTTGAACTAATATAATAAGGCTTTGATCCAATTTCATGGTGTACTATAGTTGCTGTGTGTATCTATTGAATGGTATGTTTACAGCTTGCTTATATTATCTGTTATGCATTTGTTTCAATGTTGTGTGTGTATGTGATTTCATGTTGAATGACTAAGTCTGTGAGGAGAATATAATTTTCAATTGTTTCTCTTCCTGAGAATTCATGCAAAGAGTGCAGTGAAATTCCACAAGGAGAGCATCGACAGATTCTGAGTTTTATCTCAGAAATCTTAGGAGAGATACCATTGAACTTATACCTATGGAAGTGCCAGAGAAGAACAGATCCATGCAAGGTGTGCGTAGGCCAGGTTGAGTCTTAGACTTTTCCAACCCGAGAGAGAGGTTGAAGAACCAATGTCTCAAGGAGTGCACAGATTCGAAGCTCAGATAACCAGAGGTTATCATGAAGGCCGCAAGGAGTGCATGAAGGATTCCTTAGAATCCCAGGGTTTGTGACAAGAATCAAGCTCAGGAAGGATAGAGACTTGGAGATTGCAAACGAAGGATGAGGTTCACAGTCACCTCGTGGAATTAAGCTCTGAAGGGTTGACGCCAAGATATCTGGCAAGGAGCCATCAAGAATCTCGAAGGACGATATAGATCCCTGGAAGAGAAAGGTGCCAACAGTTGTGTGTTGTTATATCTGGTGGAGTTGCGAGGAGGATAAGAACCAGAAGTCATATAACACTTCGAAGCTCATGAGGAATATTTTGAGTCGTCGAACTGAGGAGATATTAGATCGTTGATTCCTTTCGTTGGGACGAGAGTTCAAAGATCAAGAGTTGGGAGGAAAGAAGGAAGCCATCATCCAAAGTTATGAGACACGAAGTCTCGATTTGAAAAGAAAGGATCTAGAGTGTTGGATCATGGGGAGTCATAGACCGTCGATATGACATAGCGAAGTTCAGAGTTTAGATTTCAGATTAAAGGATGTGAGTTAACTTTCAGGTTCGCAAAGTGTGAAATCCCAAAGCGCTTAGGAGTTGTGCCCTAGGTCATAACCAGAGGTCACACAGTGGAGGATAAAGAGAGGAGCTAGCGTCGGCTAGGCTCAAGTTCAAATTTTAGGGATCAGAAGAGTCAGAGTGACTTGCAACAGAACTATCTGAGGCATGAGGTCGTGAAGCACCTTTTAGATAGGTGTGTGGTCATAACCAACGATCACCTGGAGGAAGCTTGCGCCCGGTGCTAGTTTGCGCAAGCGAGATTTCAGAAAAGGACCTGTGGATTTGTTTCATAAAGGTTCCTGCAGGGAATCGAAGAGCTTCTTCAGCTCGGGAATAGGAAGATCCATAGACCGAGAGGTCAACAGACCCAGCTGAGGCGAGGGAACTGCTTCAACAACCCTCTATGAAGTCCTCTTATATTTATTATATCTAACTACCCATTTATTATATATAACGACCATAGTGGGATTTATTTAATAATATAGTGGACCTAGTCCACCTTACATTGAATGGAATCCACCATTATCACTATGGGCCCTCTGGGTCCCCCCACTATGTCTCTAGCTACCTTACATTCCATCCCCCTTATGAAATATTTGTCCTCAACGCTTGATGTACCACCATATACCAGGGTCCCATGGATAAGTGTGGACCATAGTGTTGAAGTAGACTAAAGAACTAGGGTCTCATTGAGAAATGGAAGCCACCATGCTGAAGTAGTCCCACTTCCATTGTAAACTAGGGTCCCATGTCCAATTTCTCATGTTAACCCTGCATGGAAGATATCGACACCCAATAACCAACTAAAAATGATGCTCCCGATACTGACACCTATCATGTAGATCCAAATAAGAATATCCATCCAAATATTGGGAGTGGATCAAAGATGAATCTGGAAGGAACAATACCATTGTAAAATATGCAAGATGGAAGATAGTAATTATAACTAGCTCCTGATGTGGGACATTGATGTTATCTACATAAGGTGGAGTAGAGTCATCAAATAAAATATGGAAGTGGTTGTCATCCCCAAAATGACAACTATCCATATACCAATCATCGTAATCAGCCTCCAGATCATAACAAGCATATATTTATTGATTATATTCATCTGTGATGTCTTCCATAAGAAATATCTCCTGCATGCTATCCAATGAATCTTGAATACTAAAAAAACTATCATTGAGGTCGTCTATGAGGCCATCTACAAAGTCATCCAATGTGTCATACAATTGGGATTTGAATGCTTGAGTAATTTATAGAATTTTTTTGAGGGTTTGAGAGGAAATAGCCATCTGAGCACCCTATGAACTCCACAGTCCCACAACCATCACGAAAAAACCCAAAAAATAGAACAATAAATTACCATAGAAAAGCACGGTTTTTTCCGGAAAACCCTGAAAAACTACTGAATTTAAAATGCTCATAACTTCACTCCTCGGAATCCATTTCAGCTGATTGGTTTTTGAAATTGGGTATTTTTCCAAGAGGAATTCAAATAGCCAATTTTTTTTCCAAATTTAGCTCGTAAAGCTTCATATCTGAACCTGAAGTATGTCGCCCTCTTTTTCCTCCCTAGAAAATTTTTGCAAAAAGAACAAAAGTTGCTTCCCTTCTTTGGCCAAGGAAAGTGTTCGGATACCACTTGTCAAGTTCCAAAGACCTGAATACAAAATAAAACAATAGTACCAAAGATATATTAATACAATCACCACACAAGATATATGCAACAATATAGAAAACCACCACTTTATTATATCAAAACCCTTGAGGTAGGGAAACACCATACAATGGATCCTATTATGGAAGGGATCCTCTCCTATTCACTTGCCTCTTCGAGGGGGAAACCTCCTAATGAGCTTCAACTCCAATTACAATAATTCTCTTCATATCCCATTACATTGGTTGAACCTCTTTATATAGTGCTACCATCACCTAAGAACATTCTAGAGGATGAATCTTCTAGAAGTAGAACCTTCTAAGAAGTCCTCTTACATTTATTATATCTAACTACCCATTTATTATATCTAACTACCATAGTGGGCCTTATTTAATAATATAGTGGACCTAGTCCACCTTACATTGAATGGCCTCCACCATTATCACTATGGGCCCTCTGGGGCCCCCCACTACCTTTCTAGCTACCGTACAACTACCCAGGTACTAGAGAGTATCTTCCTGAGTGTTGTTCTCAGTGGAACTATAGAAATCAAACGACCAATCAGTTTATCTACGAAGGGCTTCAGGATATCTAGGTCGATCCGTATACAGGTGACGTGTGATGCGCTACCACTCGAAGGGGTGCCAACAGGGGTTACAAGGGTGGCCAACATATGTGCGCTTAAGTACCACTTGTATTTCCTGTGTGTATGACTCCCCGAATGCGGGTTTATGTGTTTAATGATAGATATCTATAGTTTTAAGATGCCAAAATATGTCTCTACCCTGAAAACAAATAAACCCACAATTTTTTGTCAAGGAATGTGATCTGATACCACTTGTAGTATTCTAGATATAAAATAGTATGTGGAACATAAATATTTTATCTAGAAGTGGCAGAACAACAATGATATAACCAAAACAATACCAGAATAATACTAGAATAACACTAGAAAGAGTACCTTGATTAATGATAGCAATGTTCACTTTCCTCTTCGAGGGGGCAACCTCCAACATAGCAACACTCTATTGAAATAATATCCAAGAAAATATTTCTCATACCCTCTACTTCTATTTATACTAAATATATCTATCCAAAATAACAAACTAGAGGAATATCCTTCTAGAAGCAGAAGCTTCTATTAGGTCTTATTACATTTGACTTATTCTTCCTTACTGCTAGGCCTTATTAATATTGGCCTTTATTACATGGAATTATATTATTCTACCTACATGAGGGGTTAGGGAGGTTAGGTCCCTAACAAGGAGGCCGAGGATAGGGAGAGGGAGTTGTTCCCTCACCCTATTACATAGCCAACACATTCCCCTTTGATGGATGTTTTCCTCCTTAAGTTTTCTCAGGATGGTACGTCCCTTAGGAGGAACTATTTGTTGTTAGAGAAACTGATTCGTCATTGGGATCATGGGAAATAAGGGTTTAGGGTAGGTCTTGATTTGTTGTATCATCCCACGTATAAGGATGCTTATTTTATCACCGGGTTGTACAAGAGGGGAATGATTTTCCCCAGTTCCATGATCTATTGCATGTTGTTGTAGGAGAGACCGAACTGGCATATTTGCATAGATATGTCCATTTGAAGGTTCATTCCTCTTTGGAGTTCTATTTTTATGGTGGTCAAATACAATTAAATTCATTTGGTAGAGAGGAGGTTAGGTGTTATTCTATTGGCAGTGTCACAATATAGCTCTAATGGATAGTGCATTGGCTTCTTTTTTTTGTATTATGTATTTAGTTTAGTGTAAAGGCCCTGATTGATTAATTGGTTGAAGATAATTTTGAGATAGTTTTGTTTTGCATTAGATTACTGTCATGCCATTTTACATGGGATGATATTATTCACATTCACATCAAAGTTGTTTACACTATGTTTTGAGAGGGTTCATGCCACTCGTCCAGTAGTATCATTCTTTCCTACCAGGCATATGCATGATGAACGTATGCGCATGTGGGGGAAATTGTTTTCCAAGAAGGGTGAGCTCAAGTTTCCCATTACTCCAGACAATAGGGATGTATGAGATTTATTGGCGGTTCTTTGCACAAAGTTGGTGGATGTAAAAGTGGCAAGGGGGTCAGCAGGAGCATGTACCCACATGAATGTGCATGCGTTCTTGATGTAAGAGGTTCGGAAAAGTCCAAACCTCCACTCAATATGCCACATAGGAACGTTGGTAGGAATGTGCCCACCCATTTTTTAAGGGACCACGAGTGTGATTCATGCCCATTTGCACATTGTTCCTTGAATTTTTCATTGTTTGATCAAGAAAAGAGGTGGAGTATGTAATGTCCTTAATATGAACCCTTTTCTAATTGTACATATAAAATGGTGAGTTGTTGGCACCAAGTTTTGGTTTTGCGTGCACTTGAGTAGTGCACGGGGAATCCTTATCGAATAAAGGGTGCACACATTTCACAGTGTTGCGCGCACCTAGGTAAGTGTGTGGGGATGACCTGGGAGTGTGCACCGAGTTGATAGATATGTGTGTGTGTGTGTGTATTGAGTCTGGAGAGCCCGTGTGATTATGAGGCTAGTGAGTTGGGATGTAAATAGTCTAGTGCACCCATCCTTGTAAATCATATTCAAGTATTAATATTATTACATCACTACGAGGAGACATATTATACGAAAAGACACGAGAGGCTAACCCCACAGGAAAATGGAAAAGGGGGGGGGGACTTAAGTCCTAGGGAATATTTTATTAATTTTTACAAAAAGTGTAAGTTATGGATATTTATTTATCCTAAATTATTGGGGATAGGAATCAATCACCAAGTGGATAAAGTTACTTCTAAAGGTGACAAGTGTCAAGTTTAAGGCATGCAATATATATTGTTGACCTTAGTGTATTTGTGAGGGGAACTCATTTTTGGGGGGATTTCATTCACTCTCGTGTGGAGAAGGGGTTGGAGCATCTCAGAAGGATGACTATTACCTTACCTGGAAAGAAAATCTTATAAGTTTTTTATGTATTGTAACCAAAGTTTTGTTGTTGAAGAGGCATGTTTTCATTCCTGTGAGAAATATCTCTAGGTGAGAGATTTGTTTTTCAAGAGGCAGGTTGTTATTCCTGTGAGAATTCTCTCCAGGTGTGAGTTTTGTTGGGAATTGTTCCATGGTGCATTGGGAATTAGTTGCAGGGATATAGTACTTCCTATCTGACCTGTTGTTGGAACCCTAGAAGGGAAGTGGGGAAACTGAGGGACTATTAAGCAGAGAAGGGGAACACTTACTTGGTTGTGATAGGTGTGTGGGGAATGAGAGACTGTAGGTTAGTTGCAATGATGGGTACCTTGGACTGAGCAATTTTGTTGATTATCCGATATTATATTAGCATTAGGAACCCTTTTTCCTTGGCGTAGTTAAGCCCCAAATCAGGGGTGACGTGTTGCTGAAATATTAAGAGAAGCAAAGTCTATGGATGGGAGGAACGTTTGAGTTCTGTGTACAGTTGGTGACTTTTCATAAAATATAAGTGTCTTTATGAGCTTGTCTCATTTACTATGTGCTTAATTATGTGTGTTTAATATGGGTTTAATTCTTCTATGTTGTTTCATATAAGTAATTGTTGTTATTTTGTATTATGTTGCTTGCACATATAAATTGTGGTGCTGATAGTTATTATCAATAGTCGTGCATGAGTATGATAGTTGTTGTTAATTTTCTTGTTATATTAACCTTATGATATTGGTTATAAGTCTTCAAAGTGATGTTAGAATGGACATGCACACATGGAAATATTATGTGTGCACAAGAGGCTGGATTTACTTGTGCGCATAGGGAAGTTGTCTGCACGCACAAGGAGAAAATAATTGGCATGTGATGCCAAAATAGTTGCATGTGCAGAGGAGGTCACATATTGATAATGGATTACGCAAAAAATAGTGTTGTGTGTTCAATTTTCTTATGCCCACACTTTTTGTGTTAATTCTATTGTTTTAAGTTGTGTAAAAAGAGGAATGTTTGTGTGGCGTGACCCAACTTAGAGTTGAGCATGTTACTTCAAGTAATATTGCACAAACTAATGTTATAGAGTAGAATCTATGCACTAGATTTTGGAGTAGCGTTGTTCAATAATAAGCTGGGTAATGTTACAGTATGGTATCAGAAGCATTTTGATAGGTAACGGGGTTGTTGCATATTGGTATCAGAGTGAAAGAAGTTGTGATTGTGTGGCATGGCCCAACCTAGGTGGTTGGGGACATTACAGTTTGGTATTAGAGCTACGATTTCAACATTGAGCCTGCATGGGATGAGTTTCTATTTAAGGAAAAATTTGGACTGATAAGTGGCCGAATTTGGAATTATAGTGAGGACATGGTGTACATAAAATAAGAATGTGTAAGTGTGCACACTAAATTTTGGACATTGCAAGATGTAATTCTGCAGTAAAAAATGGTGCACAGGTATGCACACTAAATATTGAGGATGCGCAGAGAAAAATAATGTTGCATGCACAATACTGATATGTGATGTATATGTTGAATATTGACATCTTGCATTGGCATGTGTTGAATACCATTGCATGCATAGGATTCATAAGGAAGGATTCTGACAAAATGGTGTAGACCTTTCCTGAAGTTGTCTCATAAATTCTCCTAACAAATCTTTTTTCCTGCACATTTTGCAGAATTATCATTGATTAGAGTAGAACAAAATCATCACATAAAGTCAAAAAGCATGGAAGAAGCATAAAGATCCTTTAGCCATGATGATGAACTCGGAGATATGTATGTGGGTTTGAGTGATGATGGTACATAATCCAAATAAGAGTGCATAAACTTGGTAGAAACCATAAAGGGACTGAAAAAATATGTCCAAATCTATAAAGTTGATAATTATAGGATTATGAAAGCTAAGGAGCAGGAAGGTGATTTCAATATCAAGTTGATGAAAATAATGGATAGAATAGAAAACAAAATGGATATGGTGACAGATTTGAGTAGGTCAATAAGCCGCAAGTCTCACGATGAGAAAATACAAGAAGCAAGAAGTGTTGATAGACATCATCACCACTCACCAAAGCATTCATTTAGGGAAGCGTACAGTAGCTCAAGTTCTTCTCCTATCAAAAATTATAAGAAAATGAATGGGGTGGATGAGCTACATGGGGGAAGACAAGATGAAAAACAAGGTGGAACAGAGGAAAAAAGGGACTAAGCGACTGTTTTTCAGAAATACTACGCAAGGACAAACAACTCTCAAGGATCCCAGAATGATGGAGACAGTGGGGGAAAATCCATGGAAACAAATGATTCAATGTTGGTGTTGTGGAGGAGATAA
This sequence comes from Picea engelmannii, assembly GCA_009831015.1. NCBI lineage: Eukaryota > Viridiplantae > Streptophyta > Pinopsida > Pinales > Pinaceae > Picea > Picea engelmannii. Next base: position 995,362 of record ML777732.1, read on the forward strand.
TATGCACAAATATTTCCCTAAAAGAGGTGATAAAGCGAGGAATGTGTACAATGTACAACAAGTTGTGACAGTTGAAGACATGGGGAAAAATGTATGAAGTATTTATGCATCTCTGGATAACAAGCATAAATCCTTGATACATTTTATCATGTTTAGTGCATCCATAACTTTTGCACGTGGGTTAAGATAGGACACCACACATTTGTCATGTATTTGGTCAACCATCCAACTGTTAGGACATATTTTTGGCATATTTTCTTTTAAATAATAGGATAAGGCATGCTTCTACCATTCAGTCGTCTGAATTCTTTCCTATCACTAACCCATTTCCTTCTTTTCTCTTCTTACAAGACAACCCGTAGTCACGTTTCCTTCGCATTGTAAAGAATAAATTTATTGATTACATCAATTTCTTAATTCACTGATGTATACAAAAATTAAAAATGAATAGCATGCGATCAAATACATATTATCAACTTAAAGAATGAATTTATTGATGGCATCAAATTCTAAATTCACTAATGTATACAAGAATTCAAAACAAATAGCATGGGATGAAATATATATTATCAGCTTCAATGTAATAACTTTATCTGTATTAAATTGACAAAATTTAATTGACTTACTCTTTACCAAGCACCTTTTTCAACTCATTTGGAGTAGCTCCCCTTCCCTTTTTTCCTCATCTTGATGGTCATCCCAAATGAAACCCCCTATTATGTCATCAATTTGTTTGATGTACTCACTAGCATGATATAATTACTCATCTACTATGTACCCCTATGCCATAGAGCCTTATGGTTTTTCCCTTTGTCGAACTAACCCCTTCAATTTTTTCATGTACCTCTCTAAGAAGAACATCAAATGACGTGTGAGTACCCTAGCTAATTCAACATCATCAGGTAAGTGAATTGGAAGATGGAATTGCAAGTCCATAAAATTTGTGGTCAGTTCCTTCTCAAAAATATAGATAATCTTAGTTACCACTCAACGCCACCATGGAATGATATCCATATGAATCTCCTTTGATTTGATCCAATGTACAAATTCATATAATTTCGATATGGCACATCATAGGTCCATGGGGAAGTCATGGTTCACATAGCCACACATGAGCAAAGGATAATGACACTGCAAAATAGACACACACATCATTAATTGCCATAAAACTATGAGTGCATTGCATATTTTTACCAACATTAATATAGAAGAAGAATAATGTATTCAACATACATACTCATAGAAGGTTCATATGGTCATGTGATTTCAACCTTCACAATTTCCCTTCTACAATGAATCAATGTGGTAGAGTTGACCCAAAAAAAGAAGGTGCCTTCACACCCAATATAACATCCTTCATCATAGAAAGATAATGTTTCTTCAAAATCCATGGGACATCACCTTCTTTATAAGACCAAGAGGTTCAAACCACTCCTCTAGTTTCTTTTCTTTGCCAATATTATTTTTTAGTATTTGAAGCAATAAGATCTCTCTTAACGACCAATGTGTTTGTTTTATTTGATTATATGTGCCTCCATAAATAAGACAAAACATTTTTTAATATATGCATTGGATATAGTAAGTGGCCAATCTTAGGATGATCCCAATATGGAATCTCATAAAATACATATTTCCTTTTCATCCCAATGGGAATTTTCTCAACATACGTGTCAAAAAAATTGGGATCATTGAACATAGGTTCCCCATTTGAATTAAACAATTCTACCATTTGATTCTCCTTCTATGTTTCATATGCCCTAATCCAATATGTCGGTGTCATTATTTTAGGTCTATGGATTCTCTCTAGTTTACCACTGTAACCAAATTAAACTCTTATATAAGGGTGGTCTTTTGGGAGGAATACCATCGAACATTCATACATCGGCTTATGTAGTTGGTTAGACCACCTAACCTTTATAGAAGTTCTATCACATTTACACCGATTATGAACTTTTGTTACAAGACCTACGATGCTATCATATACATAGCATGTTAGTGTCAAAAATATAGTTGCACCAAATGAAGTATTTCAAATAACATTATAGATATAAACAAATCAATAAACATGCTAACCAAAGAAAACTCCTAGTCTTGGATAATCATGTGTGGTGTATACACATATTCCATACAACGTAAAATACCTCTCCATTGAGATGGGTATTGATACATAAAATACATATATCCCTTCCCGTAAGTGCTTAAATTCATTGATTTGTGGTTGGAGGTAGACATCCATTCTCTTCACTTGTCATCTACCTGGGACTATAAGAGCCAACATAACATGTTCATTCTTCACGAAAAACCATGGGGGGATATTTTTATTGATCACTACCACTAGAAAAATAGAAGAGTTGGTCACTTGGGGGGAATGTAGGTTAACTCCATCCATATCTGTTAAGAACCAAATATCAATATAGCATAGAAAAACCTCAGAATAAGTACTCAACACCTTGAAAAAGAGAGAATTTCAGATAATAAGCCTCTTCGAGGGGGCAAGCTCCTTTTACCCCACATAAATGTTCAAGTACAAGATGATTCCAAATGAAAATGTCTCCTTGGTATATATAGGAGACTAGGAGGTATAATTACAACTAATGGAATAAAGCCGACATAAATAAAATAACATTACTAATGTAATATGCCCCAATTAATGGGTAATGAGCCAATATTAGGGCTTAACATGCCCCTCTCCTTGAGACAAGTGTTGTCTACAACGCTTGAGTAACTTTGGATGCTTCTTTATAAAAGACTCATCTTCCCAAGTGGAATCTTCAGCTGGTAGTTTCCTCCATTTAATGAGATACATTAAAATGGATCTATTCCTCAGCTAGAGAATTCTTTTGTTAGTGATGGCTTCAGGTTCCAATATGATTTTTCCTTCCTCGTCAAGTTCTGGCAATATAGTTTGAAATGGGATCTTGTCACCTATAACCTTCTTTAAACATGAAACATGGAAAACTGGGTGTACTCGTGAAGATGGAGGAAACTCCAATTTGTATGCCATAGTACCAATCTTTTGCAACACCTTATAAGGGCCATAGTACTTTGGTGATAATTTATTATCCTTCTTTTCTTGCTTGAGGGACATATGTTTGTATGGTTGTAGTCTTAAAAACACCCAATCCCCTACTTCAAAACTTCTTTCACTATGATGTTGATCTGCTTGTTGTTTCATGTGATTTTATGCCATGGTCAGGTTGTCCTTTAAGACTTGGAGAACTTGTTGTTGATGCTCGATGTGATCTTCCACTTCTTGAACCTTAGATTTTTATTTTAGAGAAGAAGTGATGGAAGGAGGGTGGTATCCATAAAGTGCCATAAATGGTGTCATTTTTGTTGCAGTATGAAAGGAAGTGTTATACCACCATTATGCTAAGGGTAACCATTTGAACCATTGTGTTTGTTTATCAGAGACAAAGCAACGAAGGTAGCCTTCCAAGCATTTGTTCACTATCTCGGTTTGTCTATCAGATTGAGGATTATAGGATGAGCTATGACCTAATTGAGTACCCAAACAAGAAAACAATTCTGTCCAAAAATGTCCAGTGAAGATGGGATCTCTGTCACTTACAATAATCTTTGGGCTGCCATGTATCTTTTGAACTATCTCCATGAATGCGGTGGAAACTGTACTAGCTTTGAAGGGATGAGAGAGTGCCAAAAGTGTGCATATTTGGTCAATCTATCAACAATCACCATGATGACACTCTTTCCTTCAGACTTCGGTGACCCTGTGATGAAATCCATGGAAACATCCTCCCAATGCTGACTTGGGATGGCTAATGGTTATAAAATACCTGGGGTCTTAATTGTTTCCACCTTGTTTTTTTGGCAAACCAAACATTCTGCCACAAACCTTTGAACACTAGTTTTAAGGCCATCCCAAAAAAAATCCTTCTTGACTCTATGGTAGGTTTTCAAAAATACCGAGTGCCCTCCTACTAGAGAGGTGTGCAATTCCAATAGTACCTTTTGTTTGAGTTGGGAGTTCTTACATAAATATAAGCGATATTTGTACCATAGTGAATCATTTTTTCATGTAAATGTATATGATGCACTGGAATCCTGCTGCAACCTTTGAATGAGAGTCCACACTTTTTCGTCATTCTTCCATTCATCCCTTGCTTCTATTATCCAATCGGGTTGGATGTTCGAGATAGCACAAAGAAAGGCCTCAACATCTTCATCCTTTCTTGAGAGTGCATCTGCCACAACATTTTGCTTCCCCTTTTTATAAATGATTTCAAAATCATAACCCAATATCTTGGTTACCCATTTTTGTTGTTCTTCTGAAGATAGTATTTGTTCCAATAAGTATTTAAGACTATCATGATCTGTTTTGACCTTGAAGTGCCTACCTATTAGGTAAGGATGTCATTTCTTCAATGCATGTAGTATTTCCATAATTTCCTTCTCATAAATGAGTTTGTGTAAGTCCTTTCCCTTGAGTAGTTGACTTTCAAAAGCCAGGGGCCTTCCTTCTTGCATTAGGACAACACAAATTCCATTTCCCGAGGCATCACATTCCACAATAAAGGTTTTTGTGAAGTCTGGAGTGGTCAAGACATGAGCTTTGCACATCACCTCTTTAAGTTGTTCAAAAGATTTAGTTGCCTCTGGAGTCCATGAAAATGCATCCTTCTTAGTTAGTGTCGTTAAAGGTGTTGCTATTCTTCCATAGTGTCGAACAAACTTGCGTTAGTAACCTGTCAAACCCAAAAATCCTCTAATATTATTCAATGTTTTGGGAATCGTCCAGTCCATCATGGCCTTAATCTTGTTAGGGTCTACCTTGACACCTTCATGAGATACAATATGACCCAAATACTCTACCTCCTTCACACCAAAGAAACATTTGGATGGTTTGGCATATAGATGTTTCGTTTCTCCTTTAGTAGTTGTAGCACCTTGTCAACATGTCGCCCATGATCCTCCCAAGACTTGCTATAGATTAGTATATCATCAAAAAATACTAACACAAATTTTCGAAGGAAGGTCTTGAAAATGGAATTCATCAACCCTTGGAATGTGGAAGGTGCATTTGTAAGGCCAAAAGGCATGACCAAAAATTCATAATGGCCTT
>ML777732.1:1001610-1018874 GCA_009831015.1 Picea engelmannii
CTTGAGATTTATCAATTGGCTAAAGAAGGTATTGCTCCTTGTATCCTCATAGTGTGCTATCATTTCTTCCATGAAAATTGTCCAAGTGACAAGTGATTTGCGAGAACAAAGCCATCGATACCATACAAATTGATTGGGTTCTAAATATAAAGAAGCAATGCGTACCTTTTGTGTATGTGGAACATTATGTAGATCAAATAATTGCTCCTTCTGAAGTATCCATGTGATTGGGTCCTTGCCATCAAACTTCCTCATATCGATCTTAGGAACATGGTTGGTCTTCAACCCAAAGTTGGATTTTCTCCATTCTTGATTCACCTTCCTTGTGTCCTCATCATGAATTTCACGGGATACATTTTCACTTTCAGGTGTCCTCTCTATTAGGACATTTTTCAATCCTTCCATGATCTCCCCTTTTAAAGCGTCCATCTTAGTATTTATTACCTCAAACTTAGCTTCTATTGAATCCATCATCTCTTGTAGTTCATATTTTGTTACTGTCTTCTTTTGTAAATCATTTATGTCCCTACAGATTTTTTCACCTTCATCAAGAGTCCAAGTAGGATTGTATGGAGGCTTATTTGGTGTAGAAGTTCCCTTTTTTGGTGGCATGTTGGCCAAGTATCACTTTAAACCTTGATTTTGAGGCGGTTCTGCTAGACAATCTTCCTTCTATTGTATCTCCAAAATTTTGGCCCTTCTAAGTATGAACTTTTATTTTTTTTTGGTCTCTGATATTTATTCTCTTCAATGCCACAGGTTTGATAAAAATTGGATGTGCCAAGTAGAATTTACAGTTACTTCCCCACAACTTGTTGATTTTTGGCCTTTCCAAGAGATCTCACTTGTATAGCGTTCCCCATACAAAATAATCGATATAAAATTCTAAAACTCGTACCAGAACTACTACGGTCTGTCCACTATCCAATGCAACTGTTATCACTCAATTTGGATACTCTAGGAATAATTTATGATTGTTTTATCTGGAACTCCTGCTTGAGACTAGTTAATAGGACTAGTCAGATACCCTATCTTCCACAGGGTGTATCTACAAATTTACGATGAACTAGAAGATGAAATTGATACCAAAGATACCTTACTAATATTAGAGAATATCCTCTGTATTTCAGGGTCTAAAACATTACATAAATGTTTTTATAGAGAAAATTCCGCAATGACTCAATTCCGGATGATTCCCAAACCCTATCTTAAAAAGGTTGTATCTCCGAAAGTATAATGCCTCAAGAGATGAATTTTTAACCCAACGTACCTTGATCCATCTACTAAATATCCTCCAAGTCGTTCCTTCTGAATCATTGTAGAAAAAAATTATAGTGAAAATTCCACAGTGTCTCAGATGTAGCAGTGAAACCCCAAGACCTTGAGCTCTGATACCATATGTTAAGAACCAAATATCAATATAGCATATAAAAACCTCAGAATAAGTACTCAACGCCTTGAAAAAGAGAGAATTTCAGATAATAAGCCTCTTCGAGGGGGAAACCTCCTTTTACCCCACATAAATGTTCAAGTACAAGATGATTCCAAATGAAAATGTCTCCTTGGTATATATAGGAGACTAGGAGGTATAATTACAACTATTGGAATAAAGCCGACATAAATAAAATAAAATTACTAATGTAATATTCCCCAATTAAGGGGTAATGAGCCAATATTAGGGCTTAACAATATCTATGCTCAACTGTAGGCTCCGTACTTCATCCTTGAATTTATCGAGCCATGTATCCTCTATATGCTTCATGGCTATTTAATTTGTTGGGATTCACATAACTCTTGGCTCACTTCTATGTGAGGCATGCCACCCTTACAACATGAATAATTATTTGGAATGAAATATCCTTTGAATCCTCATAATTATAGGCATGTGCCTCAATATATTATGAGGAGGACCATTTTCCTTACCCCTTTTTCTAATTTATGGTACCTGTCATGCCCACATTCTGATCATATCTCTTTGTTTGCATATTCATTTTTGTCTAGAATACAATCATTCAAACATGTGTGGTATGATATGTACTAAACACCCAACAATTTCAACATTCTCTTTGCCTTTGTGCAACTATTGGGAAATACATTATCAGTCAAAAGTACCATATCTTTTAGTAACCTGTAATTAGCGGAAAATAGAAATGTACACTGTCATTAAGCATGAATAAAAACAACCCTTTTCTTCCTTCATTGTGTGACAATATTCCCTAAACAATTAGGGGAGTTAATGGTTAATTACCTAAAAAGTGTCGAGAAACACGCATATGACACAACATACATTTATTTCAAGTTGTATAGTAACATTGTTGTACCTAGATAGACAGACCTTGAACCCTGTACTCGACCAAAGAGAGGGATGGTTTAAGTATATTTCAGACCTTCGAAGAAGGTATCTATGACATCAACATCATACCCTAGTTTAGTTGTTGTAATTTATCTAACAATATTCCCTCCATGGATTAGGTATCCCACAGTAAATCATCCATACCAACCTCTATATCATTTCCTTCATCCCTAACATGTTAAGAACTAGTGTTACTGTATAGTTTTTGAATTGGTGACTCAGGACGTGGTGGGAATTGAATAGGTGGTTGTTTGAACCATTCTTGGTATGCTTCCTCTCTGAGTTATTATCATTTATAAAAAATCTCATGACTTGACATCATAGTGGGGTGGAACGGTAGATGGTGGGAAGGTAACTCGTCATCAGAATCCTAATTATAAAAATATTGAACATTACATTGATAATATTAATATCACAATGAATTTAATATGTTCAAACATTATACCAAACACTTATTAGAAGCATGTAATTTTTTTTCCCAATATTAAACATGCAACCAACCACTTTATAAAACAAATGTCGAATTAAGCAATACATTTACATTAGTTCCATTAAAAATAAAAAAAATACAATTACTCAATCATAATTTTCTTACACCTTACGAGGTTCTCTACATAAAAGATATCCAATTCATGGTGTAATACCATTGACCCAAGCTGGTTACTGGAAGATGGCATGTTACGATTAGTAGGTAAAGAAATTGTCCATTTCATCAAACATCTTCTTGTGGTATATTTTACCTCATAAGAGCATGCAAAAGTTTTGGGAATATTGGAATATCTTGAACATCTAAATTTGATCATGAATCTTGATGCTACAAAATTCAATGAGCAATTATTCAACTGCACCTCCATACATAACATAAATTCAATGATATAAATTAATTATCAATCAAATTTAGATGTACTACAATTGACATGAGATAAATTGAAGGAATTCTAATGATATGGAATGAGATGGAATACGAAGAATTGACCATTTGATAATATAATTCCATTTTTCTAGCATTTGAGCCAAAACCATCATCTTGGGAAGCATAGAACAATCTAACTTCAAACATAATTTCAAATAAAATTTATCACTTAATGGTGCACTTAATCATATAAAGACGCACTAGTGCATATGGATAAACAAAACACACCAATGCATTTAACTAAGTGAATGAATGAATATTGGCCTTCGTTATTACCTTTGCAAAATTTAAATGCAGATGTTTGCATTTTCATTTTGCAAATAAAATCGTTTTATGGTGTGTTATTACTTACACATTGTACCAGTGTGTTTCTGACTATATAGCGCACTGACTGAAGCAAGTTAAAAAAATAACGTGCACTTGCTATCAATGCATTGAAATTTATTATGAAAATAAATCGATGTGTTATATGTACACACAACACCAGTGAGATACTCACTGTGTAATGTGCTGAAAATGTAAATTTTGAAAAGAAAATACCATGCACGTTTATCATCAATGCGCTGAAATATACAATGAAAAAATGAGTGGGAAGTTTAGTTTTTGTGTTTACAAAGTAAAAACCTATTCATTCTTTTATTTCTTGGCCAAAATTTAGAAGGGAGATTTGTGCAACAAAGATTTATCAGTAAAAACTTCTGACTAGGTGGATTTCTTTTGAAGAGCCAAATTCGAGGGGGATTACTGTAGATCACATAGAAATATGCAAAGGATAAATTCCAAGTATATGATTTCATTGTATTAATCATCTTAATCTTTCCCCTATTTGATTCAAATAATTTTCAGTGCATTCCCAAACAAAAAAAGGGTTTCATAGTTACCTTAAGTATTAGAATCCCTAATTTTCTCACTATTTTTTTGCTTTATCTTTCTATATTTTACAATATTTTTTTATTAATTGTTTTTATAGGGTTTGTTTATTTATATATGGGGGTTTCCTATCCATTTCCTTGAAACCACTCATTTCATTGGATCCCAAATTGTCATGTCACTGTCAATTTTTATTTTTTAATTCCTTCATGTTTAGTGGTGTGCACTCTACATACTAAGAACACTGGTGTTTGTTTGTATGCCAACAACACTACTTAATTTAAATTATAAATAATATTAAAATAACATTCACGGTCGGTGGTGCACATTGTACCTAGATAACCACCAAGGAACATATTTTTACAAAGAGCACCATTGAGTTCAAAATGGAAATGATTCTTTTTTTTTATATGGAAATTGGCATATCTTAAATTTGTTCATAGGTCGATGGTGCATAATAAACAATACTCAGGAATTTGTTCTTTTCTTAATTCATAAAATATTGGATGAATACAAAAATTTGTAAAACATTTTCAATTTTTCAACAACACTTTTATAGTGTACTAGTGCATATATATGGTTGATGCACCAATGCGTATAAATATGGTTGATTCCCTGGTGCATATTAAGTTACTATATGCACCAGAATCTTATTTAAAAAATGAAATACATTTTTTTTTTTTATATTTGATGATTCCTATTTTTTTAAAGGGAGATTTTGAAAATTCCAATGGACAAACAAGGGGGAAACCAAGACATGCTGGTAGGGATGTCCAAAGGTGTAGAAGAAGATGGTAAACAATGAACATAATTGCATCACAAGAGGAGCCATCTCAACTACAATGTGCATAAAAGATATGCCATCATTTATTTATTCTTTTATGTACATTTAATTTAATTCTCGCGTGAAATACTAATTTTCAATTTTTTTGTTGTAGAAAAGAAAAAAATAGAACCCATTCAACACATAAGATAGGATTACGAGGAATAAAATGGTCAATCTGAAAATTTCTAAGTATTTACGATTTTGACCTTACTTAAGATTTCACGTTTGTTGTGATATTTATATTTAAATAAATAATTTACACTTTTCCATGGATATCTTCTAATATGTGCTAACATACAAAGAGGAGCTGACCTATGAATTCATAAAAAATGGGTTAAGTATGAGTTGTGAGTATATGTTGAAGTATGAAAGTTTAATTGAACACTTTGTAAGTAGCTATGTTGTTTAACTTTCCTTGTTTTATAATTCATGAAACAACAAGAAACATTTATATTAATTATATCAAGTGCACTATGTCATATCGTATTAAACATGTAGGAAACAAAGTATGGAATGCAACCAAAAGAGGATATTTTGAGAAAATGCATGAAGCATAGCTTTGACAGAATGTGTATTGTTTATGAAAGACTTGGTGCTAAGGTATGTTTTTTTAATTTATGCAATCATGTCTATTCTAATATATATGTGTGTGTGTGTGAATATAAAGGGGAATAAGATAAAAAAACAAGTCAATGAAGAAAACATTAGATTAAAAAATGAAAGTAAAATATCTCCTACAAATGATGAATAAATGAGACATGCACACAACTCGAGCAATGAAAACAATTCAACTAATGAATGACAACCAATATAATTGAATGTTAACGCAAGTTGTATGTTTTGGAATATTTGTCTCTGAAAATTAGGGATTTTGTTTAATGTACTCAACATATTGTCCTAATTGCATGAGGACATGTTATCAATAAGTGTAAAAATTACATATTGATTGCAATTTGATTATTGTGGACCTTTACCTTGTCCATTTTTATGGAAATGGGTCTCTTATTCATATATATATATATATATATATATATATATATATATATATATATATATATATATATATAATGATTTTCTTATTTTATTGCATTGCCGAATTTTCTAAAATGTTGCATTATTGAATAATTGATATGTGGATGATTTACATTGTTANTATATATATATATATATATATATATATATATATATATATATATATATATATATATATATATATAATGATTTTCTTATTTTATTGCATTGCCGAATTTTCTAAAATGTTGCATTATTGAATAATTGATATGTGGATGATTTACATTGTTATAAATAACACAGGTGTAATTCGTTGGATAATGCATTAATGCAATCATTATATAAAAATGTATTAAAAAAATATAAAACAATATTATTATAAAAAATATTTTGTTTTGAGATGAGTAATTGAAAATTTGTAAAAAAAACAATTAATTAAAATATGTACATATCAATGCACGATACTCTTTTAAACTCACTAGACAGTGTGTGTTATAATATAGAAAGAAATGTGTTTTGAGAAGTCATATGCACCAGTTCACATTAACTATAATAACACACCGATACAAACTATTGAGAAAACACACCATTCCATAAATGACATAACATACAATAATATTTATCATTTCAAAATTTTACAGTGCTCATGTTTAAAATATACACTAGGGTACTAAATATATTGTACACATAAATGAGTTACTTTTATTATACTTACTATTATCACCTTAAAAAATTTCATGTCGAGATCTAAAAATTTCGTAAATTTAGTGAGATGTTATACCACAGTAGAGGCGTGATAGTTTAGGGGGCCCAGCTATATCCCATAACATATAGAAAAATATAGCGGAGGCAGGAAGGGAGTAGCTTGGAAAACCATCAATTTTGAAGAATCCCAGATCCACGGTTGAGGCCCACATCAGACCGATAAATAGCACATAACTTAATGTCATGAAGGTAGACCGGGGGAAACCATTATGGTTTTGATGGGGGATGCATAACGCTCTTACACATGCATCGGAGCAGACATCAGATTTCCTGAAACCACTTTTCCCACGGCTCCGATGTCACGTGGTTTAAAATGTCAAATCAATAACTCATGGGAAGGATGGAAGTTGGTCATATCACCCCACATCACTAGTCCAGGTACTTTCCCAGATGATGTATCAAAATGATGTTGTCACATAACTAACTCGAAGCTCATCATTTGAAATGGATTGATAAAGCGTGGCACACCAACGTACTATGCCAGTAATTCATGATTAAAATGCAAAGAATATCAAATCTCAGATATGAAATCGTTTTATCCTACTCTAGGTAATTGCATGTTATGCATAAGAAAAACGAGCTCGACCTCTGTTGATTTCTCGAGTCTTGTAAATTCAAAGGGTAGCCAAGTCCTGGTCTCTGCAAATTCTGAAAGGTATGGATAATACTCATCAAACAATGTCTGGCGCAACTAGGTTCTCACCTAACGTGCCAATCATGTCCTTAAGTAAGAAAGAAAGATGGGTCTTGCAGATACTGGCAACTAAATGTCATACCGAACCTGCAACTGAGACAGAGTCAGGGGTCAAATTAAACCCCGTTATGAGGGATCTCGTCATAAATGAGCACGCGGACAACACCTACCATCCAGCCGCGAAGATGAAGAGGAGAAAAAGGTGGAGGACAGAGGCCAAAACTAAGATGATAGAGAGTGTTGGAGAAAATATCGCTTGGTTGAGTACCCTGGAAGAGGAAATTGCCAAGCTGAGGTAAATCCTCAGGTAAATTTAGGTGTATTTCAGAAAGTTTTGGACAGATGGCGGCTTAAGAAAAGGAAGGCATGATATGACAGACTAGTTACTAATGGTCCCTTTAAATAGTGTAACTATTCTTCCTTTTTGTAACTTGTATCTATTTTAGAATTATGAGGAAGTCAGAATGTTTTAAATTCCACGCGAATTTTCTCTATATATGTTTGGTCTCAAGAGTATAGAAAGATGGAGAAAGGAGAAGCCTACCCTCTGTGTAAGAAAACTTTGTAAATCTTTGGGGATGGAATGAATACATGGATGTAAAGGAAGATTTCATACTTTTTATGAAAAGATTCTAACTGGTGGTGTTATAAGTCTCGTTTTCTCTCATAGTGTGTGATTTTTGTTATTCTTCATTTCATTTTTTCTTTCCTTTGTCTAAATTGAGAAATTAAAAGCCCAAAATTCATTATTCAATTCTCTCGGCTTAGTGATTTAGACTATGTTTATCTCTTCTAAACCATTTCAAAATTCATTACTATAATGCTCCGATAATAGTTGTGTGTTTCTTTTCTTCTGATACCATCTAAATTTTCAAGTATAAACTAAGAATTCACTTCCTCATTTAGCCTTTTCCTCTTAATTGTTTTCATGATATATAAATGCATCCTACATTCCTGACCCCATAGCCCAAAGGTCATCTTCAGTTCTTCAACAATTTTATTAAAAACACCCAAAACAGACCAAACCTAGTCACCGATTTCCATGGATATATCAAGTGACATGAGAGAGACCTCTCTGAGTTGAGAAGGCTAGTCCCTCAGCTCTAAAGATGGTTGAAATAGTTACCTCTGTCATTTGTCTATTCAGACAGACACAATTTATAAAGTGATAACATTTTGGCATCATTATCGGGGACGAAATTGAAAATTTTTCCCTGGGAAGAACGACATGGTTGAGTTCTGAGGTCTGAGAGCAACAGACACTTAGGCACATATTGGTTGTATTCTTGCTTTGGAGACTCCACACTAGTTTGAAGGCAATTCCACTGATAAAGGAATCCTGAATTTTCAAAAGGCAACTCCACTCTCAATGCTTCAAGCACAAGACAAAGGCTTCACTGAAATTTAAGACCCCTTGACAGGGGCATGGAAAATCATCATGGCGGAAAATAGGTACTCAAAATGGGACCTCTTCCAAAGCATTTTACTTTTCATTTTAAGTTGCCTCTGCTCCTTCCTTGAACATGTCAAACGAATTTTCCTTTACCTATTGTCTTTTAATAATGATCATGCAAGACTTGCAATTATATTTCCTCCTCTCTACATTGCACGTGCATACCCTCACCTTGTTGCTGATTTTGATAAAAAAATTTCACTTGGGCCATGAAATGAAAATGACCAAGTTGATGAATCCCGTGATACCCAGGTCGATGTTCCTTCCACAGTTCTTAGTCAAACATCCCCCAAGGCTTGACATAGATATATACCCTTAAATCTACCCCAACCCCTTCACGATTTCCCTCCAAATTACTATGAGTACCTACCTATGTTTGACGGGGAATCAGATATCATCTCGGCTGGAAAGAACATTCAAGGGTTTGAGCATTTTATAGATTTATTCAAGATTGACCACGATGATGTGTGTATGAGAGTTTTCTCTCAATCCATGAAAGGAGACACCAAACACTGGTTCAAACATTTACATCCAAAAACCATCAGCTCATGGGTAGAATTGAAGAAGGTCTTTTTAAAGTTTTGGGGAAAGAAGAAATCCTTAGAAGTGAAACTCACTGAGTTTTATGCCTTGAAAAGACACAACAATGAAGCTATTTCTGTATTCAGTAGAAATTTCTCTAGCGTCTATTATAATTTTTCCGAATAAATTCAACCCTCTGAAACTGCTACCATGCTCCATTATGCAACTACTCTTCATCCAGATTTTTCTTTCCTCCTGATGAAAAGAAGACCCAAGTCCTTACAAAAAATGTTTAGTGATGCTCAGGACATTCAACACAACATCCAAGCATGTAAACCGATCTAGAATGAGGGGTTGAATGCTCAAGAACATGAAAATAAATATGAACATAAAATAGTTGATTGGAATCTTGCGCATAGAATTGACGATATCATAGGTCCTCTCGAAGTTTCCAATGCAAATGATTTTGCAATGAACTATATTCCACTTGTTGAAAGCAGAGATGTTGATTTAGCTTCTGATCCACCCCATGATAAGGAGGGGGCTTATGGTTTTAAGTATTCATTTGTAGACAATCAAGAAAATGAATTTGCAAATCAGTTTGTTGAAAAACATGTTGACATTCTAGGGTTGTTCTTGTTAGATGATATTGCATATGTTGTTGATTTACCTATATATGATGAATACGATGATTATTGTGATGGTGACTCCTTGGAACAGTCAACTGCATGTTCCCTATCAGAATTTGTTTCCAGCAATATAGTGAAATGACTCAACCTACATATCACAGTTGCAGAGGAAAGAATATCCGATCAGCTGAAGGAGATCCCCCACCTTTATGTTTTGTTGCATTTGAGTTGTTGAAAGAGAACTCTAAAATAATCATTGAGGAAAATGAATATGTGCCTATGAAAAACCATGCTAAATCAATGGATCAGGGTGACAAGATATCACAACACTCTTTTCATGTGCTTGAAAACCCTATTACTTGTGTTTAAATGCAGCCATTTGTTGGGGATAAAATGAAAGACGATTTCAAATCAGGTGGGACAACCATACCATTATGTTTTGCTTCTTTCAAATTATTGAAGAATTTTTTTTGTAGTATTTCAGGTCAGGAATCCTCCAAGCATGAGCAAAGTGGTGATTATAATTCTATAAACAATAACATAAAAGGTCATGTCATATTATATTTGTAGTCTATGTTCAACTATCATCCTGAAAAGGAAGAAGACGTTGCTCCATAAAGTATTGGTCAAGGTCATTTTCTTTCTTTCGAAATCAATATAGATTTTCAACATGAAAAAGTGTTTCAAAGTGTTTTCTCTTCCCTTGAGAATGACGTGGTGGTTCAATTTTTAAACAAAATAGACATGGATGAGGATTCTGAAACTACATCTATGGAAACTTCCAACAATGAACAGACAAATGACATAGATTTTTAGTAAAGAAAAAAAGAAGTGTATGCCACTTTTCAATCAGAAATACAAAAAGATAATGAAGAGGCAGTGGTTTTATTTGATTCGTTTGAAAATCATGGTTTTAAAAATGCATCCATGGGAACTCTAGACTGTGAAATGGTGCATGTTGTTGGATTTTCACATTTGCAAGAAGATTATGAGAAGGAACGTATTTCCATTCATTCATTTGAAATTCAAAATGACAGTCCTCAAACAAATTTCCATAAGTTTAATGAAACCAAATCAGAATTGTTTGATGAACAAGGGGGTGCACATAATATGGTTGTCACATTTGAATATGTTCAAGAATGTATGAATGTTTTTGTTGATATGCATGGGAGAACAAAAAAACCTATCACTGCCATTTCATTTGAAAATATTCTCAAATCATAAGAAATAGAGCAAGAGAATCAAACACTTATGAAAAAGGATTGCCTTTCTGTTTTTTCTCATCAAGGAGAAATGAGTTTTCATGGTCTCCAAGATCCTATGGCCATCCTATTACAGTCATCATTGAAGGAGGAGTTTGTTTTATTCATAAATTCAAGTTTCAGATTCCACTTGTGTTTTCAGCTGTCATCTTTTACATTTGTCTGCCTGCTTAAGAAAGATGTGATCCGAAAAAAATCGGGAAGCCAATTGCTTGACTGGTTGCATTGGAAATTCAACATCACTTGACTGAGTATGTCATATCAGTAGTCTGATAATAGGTAGAAGTGTGCAAATAAGATTTTCAGTCAAGAATTTTTCAGTTTGAGTTTTCTAAGTACTAGATACAGTCAGTTTTTAATAATATACTCGAACATCCATCATAGTGTTGGAAGCATTGCACAGAGCTTGGTTTTTCATCTGAGGCTAGTGTTTTGGGAGAAAACCAATGGATCAGGCACTGGTTCTACGAGTTATTTTCTACTTCGCTGGGAGGATAGAATCCCCAGTTGGAGCCAATGTTATCACCTTAAAAATTTTCATGTCAGGATCTAAACATTTTGGAAATTTAGTGAGATGTTATACCACAGTAGAGGCATGATAGTTTAGGGGGCCCAGATATATCCCAGGGCATATAGACAAATATAGCGAAGGCGGGAAGGGATTAGCTCGACGGACCGTCGATTTCGAAGAGTCCCAGATCCACGGTTGAGGCCCACATCGGGCTGATAAATAGCACATAACTTAATGTCGCAAAGGCAGACTTGGAAAAACCATTATGGTTTTGATGGGGGATGCGTGGCGCTCTTACACATGCATCGGGGAAGGCAACGGATTTCCCAAAACCACTTTTCCCATGGATCCGATGTCACGTGGTTTAAAATGTCACATCAATAACTTGTGGGAAGGATGGAAGTTGGTCAAATCACCCCACGTCATTGGTCCAGGTACTTTCCCAGATGACGTATCAAAAGGACACCATCACATAACTAACTCAAAGCTCATCATTTGAAATGGATTGATAAAGCGTGGCACACCAATGCACTATGATAGTAATTCATGATTAAAATGCAAAGAATATCAAATCTCAGATATGAAATCGTTTTATCCTACTCTAGGAAATTGCATGTTATGTATAAGAAAAACAAGCTCAACCTGTGTTGATTTCCTGAGTCTTGTAAATTCAAAGGGTGGCCAAGTCACGGTCTCTACAAAGTATGAAAGGTATGGATAATACTCATCAAACGGTGTCTAGCGCAACTAGGTTCTCAACTAACGTGTCAAGGAGGTCGTTAAGTAAGAAAGAAACATGGGTCTTGAAGATACTGGCAACTAAATTTCATACCGAACCTGCAACTGAGACAGATTTAGGGGTCAAATTAAACCCTGTTATGAGGGATCTCGTCATAAATGAGCATGCAGACAACACTTACCATCCAACCGCGAAGAGAAAGAGGAGCAAAAGGCAGAGGATGGAGTCCAAAAATGAGATGATAGAGAGCGTTGGAGAAAATCTCGCTTGGTTGAGTACCTTGGAAGAGGAAATTGCCAAGCTGAGGTAAATCCTCAGGTAAATTTAGGTGTAGTTCAGAAATTTTTGGACAGATGGAGGCTTAAGAAAAGGAAGTCCTGATATGATAGGCCAGTTACTAACGGTCCCTTTAAATAGTATAATTGTTCTTCCTTTTTGTAACTTGTATCTATTTTAGAATTATGAGGAAGT
The DNA here is from genome assembly GCA_009831015.1 of Picea engelmannii. Lineage (NCBI taxonomy): Eukaryota > Viridiplantae > Streptophyta > Pinopsida > Pinales > Pinaceae > Picea > Picea engelmannii. The sequence goes on from ML777732.1 coordinate 1,014,630, forward strand.
CAGAACATTTTAAATTCCACGCGAATTTCCTCTATATATGTTTGGTCTCAAGAGTATAGAAAGATGGAGAAAGGAGGAGCCTGCCGTCTGTGCAGGAAAACTTTGTAAATCTCTGGGGATGGAATGAATACATGGATGTAAAGGCAGATTTCAGACATTTTATGAAAAGATTCTAACTGGTGGTGTTATGACTATCGTTTTCTCTCATAGTGTGTGATTCCTGTTATTCTACATTTCATTTTTTCTTTCCTTTGTCTAAATTGAGAAATTAAGAGCCCAAAATTCATTATTCAATGCTCTTGGCTTGGAGATTTAGACTATGTTTATCTCTTCTAAAACATTTTAGAATTCATTACTATAATTCTCTGATAATAGTTGTGTGTTTCTTTTCTTCCGATACCATCTAATTTTCAAATATAAACTCAGAAGTCACTTCCTCATTTATCCTTTTCCTCTTAATTGTTTTCATGATCTGGCAATGCATCCTACATTCCTGACCCCATAGCCCAAAGGTCATCTTCAGTTCTTCAACAATTTTATTAAAAAATCCCCAAAACAGACCAAACCTAGCCACCGATTTCCATGGATATATCAAGTGACACGAGACAACCCTCTCTGAGTTGAGCAGGCTAGTGCCTCAGCTCTAAAGATGGTTGAAATAGTTACCTTTGTCATTTGTCCATTCAACCGGACAAAATTTACAGAGTGCTAACACTTACCATGGCTCTAAACATAATTTATGCACTGGTGCCTTTAGTAAAATATACACATCGATACTTAGTAAAAATATTGGCACCGACATCTCACCTCAAATATTCAACTTTTCACCACCCTTCAATGCACATGGTAAAAAAAAAAACAGTTTATACTAATTATACAAGCGTTGGGGTGCATGCTATATTAAACAAATCGGGTCTTGTGATAACTTAAATGTACCATTTCTCACTATAATGTAAATACATTGAAGTGTACACAAACAAAAAGGAATTGGTTCTTCATACACAAACAAGGTGGAACCGATGCGTATAAATTATAAGAGAATCAATGCTATGCATACGAAAAAAAAAGATGAACCTGGTGTGTAATTATTATAAATGAATTGGGGTGTTTGTATTATTCATCCAGGTGGATATTGGTGGCCACCCACTTGTTCCAAATCTCAATTTTCTCATCTTGACAGTTTTCAGTTCAACACGTTTCTCTGTAATGGGGACATTTCTTTGTAATTGTGAGTTCTACACTTCCATGGATTTCTTGAATCCCTACACAACATCCAGGTGGATATTGGTGGCCGCCAACCTATTCCAACTGACTTAGTTTGGAATTTTTCATGTTAGTACATCTTTCTGTATTTCTAGGGCCGTTTTGGGGCCCTAAACAATGTTTTCTTGGATTTCCACAGTGAAACTATAGACGAAGTCAAAGTTTCTTGTCATAATGTGTATTTCTCTAAAAGAAATTTCCAATGGGATATCACACACTTAAAACAAAGATCGTATGAAAAAGTTACGAACGAGGGAAGTTAATGTACTAACTTACCCCAACAGGGCCCACATGAATTTTGGTGCTTCATCGTCCAGGGTTAGGTTTTTGGATGTCTAGGGTTTTGGAATTCATGTTTATCATAGAAAGGCCTTCAGAGCCTCATTGTACTCATCTTATTATGAATGAGGTAGTCATCACATCTCTTCTCAGAGATAAAGCTTCCACCATTCTAGCGAGTCTCGCACTCTGTATTTTATAGTCTTTGTACATTTCTTTCATTAATAGAAATCATGTATTGTTGTATTTCTCTGTTTCTAGGAATGTTTATGTGTATTTCATTATAATATAATTTCTTTCATTTTGTTCCAAAAATAATCCGGATCAGTGGTATTAGAGGAGGATGCTCTTGATCATTTTTTAGTGCATGTCCCCGACGAGGTCTGAGTATAGAAAGTTGGGTCTCAATCTTGTCTCTCTTGAGTATAGTATCTCTCACACACCCAAGAAACCCTCTATGGAGGAAAAGAATAAAAATGATGGAGAAGAAGATTCTATTAATTTGTTTCTTTAATGAGCTCTCGTGCGATAGAGGGACAAAATGATGGAGAATTTTTCCCACATCCTTTAATGCCTACTAATAGAAGTAGACACATATTCATCAAGAAACCACTTTGGAGTAAACTCTCCCTTCAAGGTACAATTTAATTTCGATATTCTCATATTTGAAGGTCAGATATATGTGGATGCCTTAGAAAAATGCTTAAATATGCTATAAGGTTATTTCTCTTTTCACAATTTTTTCAACAAGGAAACGATCACCTTCTCACTCCTCAAGGCTCTCCCCCATGTCAAACATTGGTGGGAAACTTACTGGGAGAAAATTTCCACATAGGAATATGGAATATATGGGGCCGAGCCCACTTGGGATTTTTTTGTGGATGTCGTCAAGGAACAATACTACCCTGTTGATAACTATCAAGACCAGTACATGAGATGGACCACACTACAAAAAGAGAAGAGCCAAACATTTATGGAGTTCACAAATACTTTCCATACCTTATGCACCAAGATGGGTATCAAAGACTCTGATCAGAATCTGGTTCTAAAATACTGTGTGGCTCTGCATAGGTACATCTAAACCGAAATGGATTTCCTAAAAATCTCATCATTGGGACTTGTCTATCGATATGCTGTCAAAATTGAGCAGAAATTTAGGCACCAGATCAAATGGGAGTTCAGTTATGCAAATATGCAAAAACCAAAGCATGATAAATATGACCCTAACCAATAGATTCTCGACAAACAGTCCAAGACACAGAAAAATAAGGGTAAAGGAAAGACAAATAATGACACTAGGAAGTGGTGCAACTTCCATAAAATCCCCTAGCACAACACCGATGAATGTCGCTAGAAACATTCATTGGTATCCGAGGTCAAATACAATGAGCTGAACCATGATTCATAATATGATACAAAAAATATTGAAAATAGACAGATCATCGACGTAGACCCCACAACTACTGTCGGGATCACAACAATTCAACCAGAAGAACCAGTAGATCCTAAAGAGAGCGAGTGTTGGAGTTACTTCACACACACCTAGGATTTATTTTTCCTAAGTTTTTTCCTTGTTTATTAGTCATAATTAGTCATTATCCAGTCTCCTGTATTTTAGGGGAGAATATTCCACCTGAAAAATATTCTCTTTCAATTGACACTTCAGTTTGACTAGTTGAGTTGAGTTTCGATGCTGCATTGGTTTTATCACCATGCAACATTGGGATCATCACCAGCTAATGTGAAATTTCCTTGGGATCATCACCAGACTGGAACATTACCTTTTATTTCCTAAGGTAACTCCTCACTACTCTCTGTTCAGTCAGTTAGCTGAAAACTAGTTTACTAGTTAACTCAACTAGGTGGCAGTTCACTCTTGTAACTTCCTGAGAGACTAGAATAGGTGGAATTTTACTCCCATAACTGCTGGTGTGTGTCCATGTCACTCTAGACCACCACTATGGCTCATTAGTTACTCATGTATCCTATATCTATTGTAAATTATTCAGTCTTTGAGTGTGGAATACAGTTATTGAGAATTCTTCCATTCTTTCTCTCCTTCTTCTTGTTTCTCCAATTCTCTCTGCAAATGTGTGTATTATTGTTTAGCTAGATATATTCTATGTAGGTTCAACACATTTACATGGTATTAGAGCCGAGGGAATTCTAAGCAAAATCTACACCAAATTATTTTTGTAGGTATTGAATATTGAAGAGTGCAGAAAATATGGAATTTATGTTTTACTCACCGATAATACTTCTCACGCCTCATAACTATTCAGAGTGGAAGCCAAATATTCTACTTCTTCTTATAAGTAGAGGCTTATACCAAATAACCATGGCAATGGAAGTAGAGTTGGATTCCGCAGATGAGAAAAATGGCTTTCTCAATAGACAAGATATGGTCATAGGATTTATCTTCTTGTCCATTTCTCCATAAATTCTCCACCAAGTATATGATGACTCACAAGAATCAACTCCAAATGAATTATGGACCAGATTGGATGTTCTATTCAGGAATAAGGAAGATTTTGAAGATTCCATGCAAGAGGTTGAACAGATAGATCCAGAAGAGAAGCCATCAGAAGATCAAGCCTCTTATTATGAAGAGTCTTCTACAAAAGTATTTGCACAAATTTGTACTCCATTAATTGAAGATGATGTCTATTCCATTTCAGTTTTTTTTTTGTTTTTTTTGTTTTT
>ML777732.1:1023703-1049922 GCA_009831015.1 Picea engelmannii
AAATAGGGGTAGATGAGAGAGAGAGGGAGAGAAACTGATCTAGGTGGATAGGGAGTGGTGGCAGATAGGGGTAGATGAGAGAGAGATAGAGGGAGAGAGAGTGAGAGAAAGAGGGTGGTAGAGAGGGAGGGTGATAGGGAGAGAGAGTGAGAGAGAGGGTGGTAGAGAGAGAGAGGAGGAGGTATACACATGTAAATAAATATAGTGGGGAGAGTGGTGGGAGAAAGAGAGAGTTTTAAGAACTAGAAAAATCCCCATGTTAAGTATAAAACCCCTTATTAATACATTTCTAGTGTTATAGTAGTAGGTCGGCTGGAACCGTTCATTGTACCCTTCGTCTCCTATATATATACCATGGAGATGTAGTCTTATGATAATATTATCTCATATTGTACATTGAATATATTATAAACGGAGGTTTTTTCCTTGAAGTGGATTGATATTCATTGAATTTTTATCATTCTCAAGGCATTGGTTCATAACAAGAACTTGAAATTGGTTCAAACGAGTCTTGTTTTTATTTTCACTATAAAACATTTTCGGTGAATTTTTAGAATTTGTAATTTTCATAATATTGATAAGACATAGCTAATTACATGGGGAATTTTTTCATATTTTGCATCATTTTAATTTGTGGGATATATCTCGTGCAATTTGGAATTGTTCTCTAATCCTGAGATTAGTCTTAAACAAGAATTTTTGTTATTTTTTCTATAACGTTTTATCAGTGAAGGTTCATATTGTAAAATTTTCAAGAGTTTAAGAAGTCATATCAGAGTACTACATACACAAATTTCATACTCATAAGGGTTTAAATTTAATATATATACCATGACAAAGGTCATCCATCCAAACATACTCCAAATCAGGGTTCAAAAGGTACGTAACTTACAATTGACATAATTCTAATTGGAATATCTATTTTTGGTGATTCAAAATTTTGGAAAAAGAGGAAAAATATGAGAATTATTGTTTTATCACATCTCTAAAGGTTCCTCCAAAATTTACTTCACCATCTAAATCTTTGGATATCTCAACCATGACTCAAAAAGAAAGATAATAAAATTTACACCAAATTGGAAAGGTAGAAAAGAAGATGGATGGAGTGGAAAATAAGATGGATGAAAATAGGAAATAAGTGGAAAATAATATGGATGAAAATAGGAAATATATGGAAAAGAAGATGGGTGAAAATTGGGATAATATGGAAAACAAGATGTTATAATTGCAAAATTCCATGTCTTCCATGATATTACATACTCTATGTGTTATACTCCTTAAAGGAGATATCAAAATGTAAGGAAATCATGAATGTCAGTCCACGAATGAGGAAAAACCATAACTCCACAGGATAATTATTCCATTAGCATGAAGCTAAATAAATATTCAAAATGAAACCATTGGTATTCTCCAACATATGACTCTTTGTATCACCTATGATGCTTCATATGTATATTACTGTTACAAAGACCGAAATATAAAGGATTACATATCCAACATTCCCCCTCTTATTCTGAATGGGTGTGTGTGAGTCCAAGCATCATTCTGAGCTTCTGAAATATTTCTCTTCCAAGTGCTTTGGTGAAGATGTATGCAATTTTTGCATTTGTGGAACAATGCCTCAAGTGAATTTTATTGGTCTATACATGATATCGAATTGGGTAATAATTTTTTTTGATGTACTTTTTTCGATCATGGAATATAATATTCTTGGACAACAAGATTGCAAAATTATTGTCAACTAGAAGAGGAGTATAATTCACTTTTTTCTCTTGCAAATATTCAAGTATTTTCCTAAGCCACACAATCTACTTTTTTGCTTCTGCAACTACCACATATTTTGTCTCTGTTGTGGAATCTACTAGAATTGATTGTTTTTGTTATCTCCAGGAGACAACTGCTAATCCAAGACTCATGAGATAGACTAAATTTGATACTCCATTTTCCTTACCTCCATCAAAGTCCGAATTAGAATATCCAATCAGGTTGAAGTCATCTACCTTAGAGTACATGATTCCAAAAACCTTAGTTCCTTTCAAAAATTTAGAACTCTTTTTGCAACAAACCAATGTCCTTCACAAGGGTTTTGCATGAACCTGGAAAAAATCTCAAAAACAAATGAAATGTCTAGTTTGGTGGTACTAATAAGATATATAGGACTTCCCAAAAGTTGTCTATACTTGGTTTCATCCTAAAATTCATTCCTTTATTTTGATGTGAGTTTCAAATTATGTTCCATTGGAGTAGAAACTAGATTTCACTTAGCCATGAAAAACATGTTCAACAATTATCCATTTTACTTCTTCCGGCATATGAATATGTACCTTTGATTTTGAATCACTTCAATGCCCAAATAGTAGTGAAGATGTCCCAAATATGTCATCTCGAAGACTTTCTTCAACTCTTTCTTTATGGATGCAATGTATCTTTCATTGTTCCCTATTATCAATAGATCATTTACATATACTACAAGATATACACCGATTTTTCCAACTTTCTTGACAAACAAAGTTGCATTGTCAAGATTGATATGCTTCAAATTCAATTTCAGAAGATGCTCGGTTAACTTTTCATACCATACTCATGGTGCTTGTTTCAATCCATACAAGGATTTGATGATCTTTCACACCTTATGTTCTTGTACCTTCACAACAAATCCTTCTGGTTGAGACATGAACACATTCTCTTTCAAGTCTCCATTCAATAAATGAATCGTCATATCCGTTTGATTAATTTTCCATCCATTCTATTCTACCATGGAAAACAAAGTGCAGATGGTAGCTCGTTTTGTTGTGCGGGGGGGAATTCTCCTCATAATCAACACCTTCTTTCTATGCAATTCCTTTTTCCATGAGCCTTGCTTTGTGCTTGTCAAGTGAGACATATGATTTGTACTTGTTTTTCAATACCCACTTGCACCCAATTGGTTTGGTTCAAAATGGAGGATCTACCAACTTCCAAGTCCCATTCTTGATGAGAGCATCATATTTCTTCTGCATGGATTCTTTCCATTCATCATGAAAAGTGTATTCTTTAAAGAAATTTGGTTCATGGTTAGTAGATAAATTTAAATCACAATCATATGATACATCCATGTCATCTACATCCCCTGTGTTTGAATTATCTACATTGCCTCCATCTTGTTTTGATGACATTATGGTTCCTATCTTTACAACCTCATCAGTATGAACACTTTCAAGTGTTTTAGTAAATTATTTTGGTGGACCTTTCTAAGATGGTACGAGTTTCTTAGTTGATTGAGATGGTTTCTAGTTCTCATCAAAACTCAACTTTTCAATCCTCTCGATCACATCATCCAAATGAGATTCACGTTCTGATGAAGTGGTAGGAAATACTTCATGAGGGCAAGATGGTTCTTCAAAAGGTGTGTAACATCCCCTCCATAACAAATTAAATGTAAGCGAACACATCATAGTAGCAATATTTTTTTTTAATTTTTTTATGATTATTTTTTTTAAAAGAGATAACAAGGTTACTTACTTAATTCGGTACATCAATTACACATGCAAGTCAAATGTTATGTAATATATGTACAAGAAAAATATCTATGGTTATTCACATTATCTTCACAACACATTCACGATGTAGTTATCATTAGCATATTAATAAGACTAACAAAAAGGAAACACTAATCATTAGATCACTCACAATAAGATAGAAAAATTAACATTTGTTGGGTATGTGTTATATTCTTTGCATATGTGTGTGTGGGCGCGTCAGATTCGAAAATTGCGTCTGACGATCCCTAGGCGGTTTCTGCTATTTTTAGCGGTTTTCTAAATTAATACTGGATTAAGGGATTAGGGTTTTGGTATCTACAGAATACCTAAAAACATTGTATATATTGTATGGTGAATGGTGAAATTCGATATAATGAATATAAGAGAGGTTTTCCCCGGTTGAGGGTTTCCAGTATAAATCTTTGTGTACTATGTGTATGAGCCATTGATTAAATTTTTTTTTTATTAAGAATCTATATGCATTGCTTTACTTCACATGTTTAAAACTTACATATGGTATCAGAGCTCATTTTTGGCTTCAGAGGGACACCTTTTTTGTTGAGGGTTTGGCTCGGTCTTGATAGATCAAGTTTATCTTGGGTCTGTGATAAACCTGGGTTTAGTGGGAGATTTTGCAGTGGTTATTCTAGTGTATAAAGAGGAATGCCAAGATCTTTTAGAATCGAGATAGAGAAGTTCAACGGTAAAAACTTTGAGCCATGGAATCTCAAGATGGAGGACCGTCTTGTAGACAAAGAACAATGGATCGTTGTGAATCCTGGTACACATCCTATTGGCACACAAACGACTAGTACACAACCTATTAGTACAAAAAATACTAGTACACCACCTACTGGTATGTCAAAGGAAGATTGGAAGAAGTTGGAAAAAGGAGCAAGGAGTACTATTTGACACTGCTTGGCAGATTTAGTGTTGTTGAATGTCTCAGGAGAATCTACAGCCAAGGAATTATGGAATAAGTTAGGGAATTTGTATCAATCAAAGTCCCTGGTAAACAAGTTGTTTCTTCGAAATAAGTTGTATCATCTTAGGATGGAAGATGCAAATTTCGTGACAGAACATCTAAATGCCTTGAATACTCTGGTAAGTCAACTTGTCTCTGTTAATATTACGATTGCATAAGAAGATAAGTGTATTACTTTGTTATTTTCTTTGCCAAACTCTTGGGATAATATAGTTGTAGCAATTGGTAGTACCACTCAATCTACATTGAAGTGTGAGGATGTAGTTTCATCCTTGTTATCTGAAGAGATGAGGCAGAAAAGCATGGAAAGTCATAGAACATATGCTTTATTTGTAAAAGGTCATACCCAATACAGGAATCCTGGTAAGCCTTCGGGGGGGATATCTAACTCTACAGGTAGATATAAGTCTCTAGGAAAATCATTGAGGAAATGTTGGAAGTGTGGTAAAACATGGCATCCTAAGAAAGATTGCAAGTCTAAGAAGGTTGAAAAACCAAAGGGATCTAATAGTACCTCTTCCACAGAGGCGAAAACCTCCACTGAAGAAGGAGCTGATGTTTACCTAGCATCTACATGTACACATGTAGACCATGATGTATGGTTGATCGACTTAGGTGTGTCATGCCATATGAGTCCTCACAGGGAGTGGTTCTCTGAATATGAAAAATATGATGGTGGTGATGTATTCCTAGGAGATGAATCGACAACAAAAATCATGGGACGCGGAAGGGTTAAGTTGCTGCTAAAATATGGAAGGATTAGAACTCTCCCTGGGGTTCTGCACATTCCAAAACTAGCTAGGAGCCTAATATCTATAAGAAAGTTGGATGATGCAGGAGTGGATACTGTATTGGGAAAGGGAACTTGTAAGATGGTATGAGGAGAAATGGTGTTGATGCAGGGAGTTTGGTGTGAAAGTCTATACAAGTTGTTGGGAAGCACTTATAATAATGCATGTAACAGTGTTGTTGTCCCTGAGAAGAGAAATGAAGGAGAAAATACCAATAATTTCCCTGAAAAGAAGACCATGTTGTGGCATCAAAGACTGGGGCATATTGGAGAAAAGGGCCTTCAAACACTACAAGGTAAAGGTATGGTTGAAGGTATGTCTAATTGCACTCTAAATTTTGATTTCTGTGAACATTGCATATATGGTAAACATAATCAAGTAAGATTCCCATCTGGTGCTACAAGAGCAAAGGGGATCTTAGAGTTGATACACAATGATGTGTTTGGACCTGTTCTTGTTCCATCCCTAGGTAAATCTATGTATTATCTTTCATTCATAAATGATTTCTCAAGGAACACATGGATTTATTTTCTTAGAAAGAAAACCGAGGTATCTGATAAATTTAAAGAGTTTAAGGCCCTGGTAGAAAATCAGAAAGAAAAGAAAATAAAGATATTGAGAACAAATAAAGATGGAGAATTCTGCAGAAATGAATTTGAAGAATTATGTAAGAAGTGTGATATAGCAAGGAAGAAGCCTAATCGATACACTCCTTAGTAGAATGGAGTTGCAGAAAGGATGAACATGTCACTGATGGAAAAAGCAAGGAGCATGCTCAACAGTGCCAAGCTAGGACATGAATTTTGGGCAGAGTCAGTGGGTACAACATGTTACCTGGTCAATCGATCACCTTCATCAACGTTGGATGACAAAACTCCACACGAGGTATGTACTGAAAATAAACCCTCTCTTCAACATATTAGAGTGTTTGGTTGTGATGCTTATGTACATGTTCCAAAGGAAAATAGGAGTAAGATGGATAAAAAGGATGAAAAGTGTATCTTTATTGGTTATAAAGATGGTGTGAAAGGTTATAAGCTTTTGAACCCAGATACCAAGAAGACTGCTTATAGTCGAGATGTTGTTTTCAGAGAGGTAAAAGATGTTTCCAAACAATAATTCCTACCAAGGCCAGAAGAACCTGAGAAAATAGAGCTTGTGTTGGATGATGCAAAATCTGAATCATCTGAAGAAGATGAAGTAGAAGAAAAAGAAGAACCTCATACCCTAGTATTGAGGAGATTAGTGAGAGAAAGAAGGCAACCAGAAATGTATAGTCCACCTGATTTTCGTTCCAATTTTTCTTTATCTATTACTGATGATGATCCCAAAACTGTCAGGGAAGCAGTGAATTCAGAGGATAGTAAACTTTGGAAGAAGGCCATGGTTGAAGAAATGGATGCCTTGGATAAGAATGAGGCATGGGATATAGTTGAGTTTCCAGCTGGAAGAAAATATGTTGGTAGCAAATGGTTGTTTAAGAAGAAGTTTAATGTAGAAGGAAAAGTGGAGAAATACAAAGCTCGGTTATTAGCAAAAGATTATTCCCAGGTAGAGGGAATTGACTTTGGTGAGATTTTTTCTCATGTTGCTAAGTTAACTTCTATTAGATTTCTTTATCTATTGTTGTTGCTTTTGATCTTGAAGTGGAACAGATGGATGTGAAGACAACATTCCTACATGGGGATCTAGAAGAAGAAATCTACATGAAGCAACCAGAAGGCTTTGTAGTGAAGGGAAAGAAAGAGCTGGTATGTAAGCTAAAGAAGTCACTATATGGTCTAAAGCAATCACCTAGGATGTGGTACCAAAAGTTTGACACATGCATACTTGGATTGAGATTTGTGAGAAGTAGGGTTGATCACTGTGTATATTCCAAGAAGGTTGGTAATCACTTCATTTATGTAGTGTTGTATGTTGATGACATGTTGTTGGTAGGAAATAACAAGGATGTTATCAAGGAGGTGAAATCACAACTATCCTCCAAATTTGACATGAAGGATCTCGGTGCTGCTAACTTCATTCTGGGAATGGAAATTAAAAGAGATCATGCAAACATGAAACTCTGGTTGAATCAGAGAAAATATGTTGAGACGATATTGCAGAGGTTTAATATGCATGGAAGTAAACCGGTCAAGGTTCTTATTCCTATAGGTGTAAAGTTATCTACATATCAGTGCTCCAAGACACAAGAAGAAGAAGAGGACATGTCCCATGTTCTGTATGGCAATGCAGTTGGCAGTTTGATGTATGCAATGGTCTGTACTAGACCAAACATTGCACATGCAGTGGGAGTTTTGAGCAGGTATATGTCAAAACCAGGGAAGGAGCATTGGACAACATTAAAGAGGGTCTTCAGGTATTTACGTGACACTACCAATTATGGATTGTACTACCAAGGAAGACCAGGATTGGACATAGTGGTGGACATACATGGCTTTGTTGATGCAGACTGGGATGGAGATCTGGATTGCAAAAGATCTACAAGTGGGTATGTATTTAACCTATTTGGAGGAGCAATCAGTTGGATGAGAAAAAGATAGGTTGTAGTGGCACTCTCAACTACAGAAGATGAATACATGGCAGCCACTCATGCAAGCAAGGAAGCAATATGGTTACAGAGATTGTGTTCAGATATTGGGTTGGTACAACAAGCAATGAGATTAGATTGTGACAGTCAGAGTGCAATCTTCCTGGCAAAGAACCCAGCTTATCATTCAAAGACAAAGAATATTGATGTTCAATATCACTTTGTGAGAGACATGGTTGAGGAAAAGAAGGTGTCGCTGGAAAAGGTTGACACTTTGAAGAATGTTGCAGATTCATTGACAAAGTCCGTGAGCACAAAAAAAATCTTCTGGTGTAGAGTAACAATGGGCATTGCTACCCTGGATTGTTGACTATATAATACTGTGGACCCCTGGATGCAAATAAAACAACAAGTGGGAGAATGTTGAGTATGTGTTATATTATTTGCATGTGTGTGTGTGTGGGCACGTCAGATTCGACAACTACGGATTTTGCTATTTTTAGCGATTTTCTAAATTAATCCCAAATTAAGGGATTAGGGGTTTGGTATCTGCGGAATACCTAAAAACATCGTATATATTGTATGGTGAATGGTGAAATTCGATATAATGAATATAAAAGAGCTTTTCCCCGGTTGAGGGTTTCCGGTATAAATCTCTATGTACTATGTGTATGAGCCATTGATTAAATTCTGTTTTGCTTAAGAATCTATATGCATTGCTTTACTTCACAGGTTTAAAACTCACAACATTGTCTACATGCCAATCCTACCCTGCAAGGTTAGGGCCTTCAAGACACATAATCGACACTCAAGTCCAGGATTCATTCGATCTATCTTGACCATTTAAGATCTCAGGACTGACAACCATTCTAAAAAACAAGAAGATGTCTACTCCCAAAACCAAGAAAATTTATCTTTACAAAAAGACAAACAAATCATAATTCAACTACTACTTAATACAATTCTGAAATCGAAATTTCAAGTGGTGACAAATTAAGGTAAGAAGGTAGTTCTTCACAATTACTTCTTTCAAGTACATACATAGTCATATTTAAATATATCTAAGAGCGAGTTAATTACATTCCAAATTTTTATTAATATAAAATATTCAACTCCATTTAAATAAATCATTTAATATACTAATGTAAGAAGAGAAATTAACCACACATGTACAATTTCTTTACTTATGACCTTTAAGCAAATATTCTAAAATATAATCTAAATCATTATACAAGTTATAGATGTCACTTTATTAATAAAAGAATTAATGGAACAAATATTATCGTTATAGTTAAGTCACTGAGGCAATATAATTAGATATGTTCTTTTTGCATTTTATAATCGCCTCACATGTAACCTATGTACAATGTTGTCGACACGTAGTGCGCATCCCCTCTTCTTGAGGGCTACCTCTTCTTTTCGAAATCGATTGACAGTTTATTTATATTTATCTCGTATCCTTCAGCTCGTAGGTTCCCTTAGGTATATTTATGCTCAAACATTTCCAATGCTTGAAACAGATAAATTGGTCACACATTTCCAATGCTGGAAACAAATAAATTGGAAGAATAATGTCAGCTTCTACTAGATATTATTAATATAATGATCGTTAGTATGTCTTCTCCTACGACAAAGGATGTAGATAATTCTACATTGATTGGTGTCCATTTTGGTAATAATTACACATATATACAATCACAATAACTATACCTCTACTAATGATGACCCTACCTCGGCTTAGGATTTCCATTCTTAATAATAATTAATTATTATGATGACAATGATTGGAGAAATGGGTTAAGTAATAATTATCAGTGTAGCATCGAACCCTTATGATTGATTTAAGAATATTCGGTCTTCTTATGGTTTTATAAAGGCATATGCAATTTAGTATATGAAATCCTTATTTTGCTTAACATGGTTGACCACCTTTAAATTCTTATAAATAGATATGTAGAATGGTGAGTGAAGTCTTATATTTTGGTGCTTGATATCTTGATCTTGGGTTCTTTTAAAAAGGAATATACAAGGCATCTTTAAATTTATTAATTCCTTATTATGTTGATTCGGTTAGCCTTATAAAAATACTCATAAATTGTAAGGAGTCCCTTAGGTGTTGCTGAAGAAGTTGTGACTGGTTATGGGATCTTATAATTAGATATGAAAATTATATTGAACTCTTGTTGTTTTTTTTAAAAGAATTTTTATCTTCTTATAGGTTCTTACATTTCGACATGTAATGAAACCTTGTTACCCTTATCTATTTATTAAAGGTTGTTTCATCATATAAAAATGCATAGTCAATCTACATGAAGATTTTACCTTATTAAGAAGCTTGAAGCTCTGGATAATTGAAGATTGGCATGAATGAACCTGACCTGACCAATTATTATTGATGATTAGAATTAGATCTTTTCCAACACTAAGAATATATTTGCTTATGGTTCTCATTAGTCTTTATGTAATATCCTCTTACTCATTCACATCCAGTATCGCTTGAAGATTTCTAAGTGTGATAGAATATCATGTGGCATCTTGAATAATTGATGTTTAGGTGACAATGATGATTTAGTTAAATGGGGTTTATGTTGATATGCTTCATGGTGGTAATTGCGTCAATTAAAATGTTGTATGTTGTAGTAAATTTTTGTCGCACCATGAATAATTGATGATTAAGATTGATTCATTGATCTAGTTGAATTTCGGTAAGATTGGATTAGTGGGAATTAGACACTTCCTTGTTCCTTAGAATAGTCACCAGTCCTGAGACCTTAAATGGTCAAAACCAATCAAATGAATCATGGACTTGAGCATTGCTTATGTGTCTTAGAGGTTCTAACCATGTAGGATAGGTTGGGCAATGGGCGGGTAGTTCTTTTAATATTCAATGACATGGTTGATCAGTTATTAGTATTTTGCTTGAGTTGATCGTGATGTGTTGAATTACATTGCTCTTTATCTTTGTGCATTTATTTGTGTAGTTATTAATTATGATGATGTGTTGCTTGTGATGCTATTAATTATGTTGTGACGATTTTAATTTCCTAATGCATATATATATATATATATATATATATATATATATATATATATATATATATACCTTTGGTACATCGATATTCTTTGTCGTAATAGAGGGGACGTTACATATGTTATCACAGTGGGCTCAACCCTACGAATGTGGACCATTACGGCTTCCCCTGTGTTAAACTTATGATTAAAACAATATCACTAATTAAAATTTAAATTTGTCCATGCATGTAATGATGGTTAGAGTATGTCGTGGAGATAGACGATGTGGTGCTAGGGGAAGAGGTGTGACGCCTCCAATAGCACCCATGCTAGACGGGTCTAACCCCCAAAGAGAAGAAAAAGTCATTGGGCAGGAGCAGGTTGTTGTGGGGGATGTGGTTGCTTTGATGATGTTCGTTCAAAGGATGTTAGAGGCCTTGATTAACTGACTAGATAGAGATGAGGCTAGGGCACCTGTACCCAATGAGGGTTCACAACGTGCTCCAGCTGGTAGTTGTAGCATTCACAGAGAACTCGAGAAGGTGAAGTTTCCCGAGTTCATGGGTGCCACGGACGACTCATCCACCGAGGCATGGTTGGAGAACATGGCGATGTGATTTGCACTTCGTGACTACAATTCCAACATGAAGGTATGCATCGTGGTATTTCAGTTGAAGGGTAGTGCTCTTCTCTAGTGGAAGACATTCCTACCTCACCTAAACATGGTCGTTGAAGACGTGTCATGGGAACTGTTCAAGGAACAGTTATGGGAGAGGTATTTGTCATAGGAATTCATTGAGCACCAACTCAATGAGTTCAATGCCTTGCGATAGGGTGGTCGTACGGTGCTAGAGTATGAGGCCATATTTATGGAGCTACTTCGGTATGCTCCACATATGAACACGAAGAAGCTCAAGGTCAATAAGTTTGTGTTCAGCCTCAACTTCAACATTTGTGAAAAGGTGAGGATCCTAATGCCTGAGAGGTTGCACGATGCAGTCCAGAAGGGCCTCATAGTTGAGGAAGAGCTGACCATCGGGGGTCAGAGAAGGACTCATGCAAGATCGACTAGACAGACGACCTCAGGAGCGCAACAACATCAGACACCAACCAAACATACATTAGGGTATCGAGATACATCTAGAGAACCCATGTTCATGACACCACGACGATCGGTTCCTCAATAGAGGACTCCCTACAAGGGACCACCGAATCAGTAACAACATTGCCCGCAACAACAACAGTTTAGTCCTTTTCAATAGAACAAACCAGGATCTCAGGATGGTAGGCCAACAACTTATACTTCGAGGACCAGGAGTACTGGACCGAAGACCGGATGTTGGAGATGTGAAGAGCCACATTACTAGAGAGACTGTTTGGTTGAGAAGTCTAGAGCGGTTGAGTCAACATGACACACTACAGTAGGAGATTTGGGAAAGGCCCACATGATTCATGCTGTAGTGAATAATATCCAGGCTGCGCACCAGTCCATTGTGTTTGAGACATCAGGTATGATCGTCGACCAAAATTTTAGTGTTTTGATAGATCCGGGTGCTACAAAGAGCTTTATTTCTAGTGCAACACTGAAAAGAATTAAGGTAAATGCAATGGAGCAGGATGAGTTTAGATACATAGAAATGGCTTTGGGTGCCAAACAAAAGGTTGGAGGAACGGTTATAGACTATAGAATTAACTTGGTATATTTTGGAATGAAGGCCAACCTATATGTCACGATCTTAGGATGTTATGACATAGTGATTGATATGGACTGGTTGGAATCACATGACGTGATAGTAAACTGTAAGACAAAACAATTAAGTTTGACTGATGATGTGGGACAGAGATCAAAAGAGATTGTAGGAAGAAACCAGGGAGTGACCTTGAGGTTAATTTCTTCCCTACAACTAGGGAAGAGCATGTGCAAGGGATGTAAGTTATATGCAATATTAGTGCTAGAGAGGGACAAAGTGGAAGGATTAGACAACCTTCCAGTAGTACGAGAGTTTGTTGATGTGTTTCCATAAGAGTTACTAGGTTTGCCTCTCGAAAAAGAGTTGGAGTTTACAACCGACTTTAAACCTAGAACTAAACCGATAGCAAGAATTCCTTATCGGATGTCAACACCTGAGTTACATGAGTTGAAAATGAAACTGAATGAGTTTTTGGACCTGGGACTTATACATCCAAGTGTGTCACCTTGGGGTGCACCTGTTATTTTCATAAGAAATAAGGATGGGTCGTGGAGACTTTGTATTGAGTACCGTCAATTAGACAAGGCAACAATCAAGAACCAATATTCGTTGCCAAGAATATATGATTTTTTTGATTAAATGAAAGGCACGATGATGTTTTCAAATACTGACTTGAGATTAGGATATCACCAGTTAAAAATTAAAGAGGAAGATATTCCTAATACCGCATTCAAGATGAGGTTCAGACACTACGAGTTTATCATTTTACCGTTTGGACTAACAAACGCCCCAGGGGTATTCATGAGTTTGATGAGTGGGGTGCTTCACGAATACATGGACAAGTTTGTTCAAGTATTCATTGATGACATACTGATATATTCTCAAACGAAGGAAGAAAATGAAGAACATTTAAGATTAGTACTACAGTGTTTACGAGAAAACAAATTATACGGGAAACTGTCAAAATGTTCCTTTTATCAATCGAAGATTCATTATTTGGGGCACGTTATATCTGATGAAGGTTATCATTTTGTATCCAACGAAAGTAGAAGCTATTATGGAATGTCCTGCACCAACAAATGTACAAAAAGTGTGTATCTTTATGGGTTTAGCATGATATTACCGACGGTTCATCGAAGGTTTTTCAAAGATAACAAATATGATCACAAAATTGCAGAAGAAATACAAGAGGTTATTGTGGACTGAGAAATGCGCAGAAGCATTTCAAAGGCTCAAGGAGTTGTTGAAAACAACGCCGATACCAAAATTCCTCGACATGGACAAGGAATTCTTGGTTTACATAGACACATCCAAGGAAGGCTTAGGCAGAGTCTTGATGCAAGATGGTCAAGTGATCGCTTACATTTCAAGGAAATTGAGAAAGCATGAGGAGAACTACGTGACGCATGACTTGGAGTTATTGGCCATTGTTTATGCCTTGAGAGTTTGGAGACACTATCTGATTAGACAAAAAATTGAATTATAGACAGATAATCGTGGACTGCAACACATATTTACACAAAGTGACTTAAACGCACAATAGAGGTGTTTGTTAGAATTACTTAGCGAATACAACTTCGAGATTACTTACATAAAATGTATGGTGAACAGAGTGGCAAATTCATTGAGTTGGAGGCCATGCATATTATCGGTAATACCTCTTCAGATGAATCTTCGAGAACATATTCTAACTTTACAGATCAACGATGACTAGTACAAAGAGGTTAAGGAAAATATCCGACAAGACACCATGATGGTACCAAAGTTTGAAGGTTATACATTGGATAATGACGAACTAATGAGGTATAATACCATGATTTACATACCTCCTAACGACGAATTGATAATTTTGATATTAAGAAAAGCTCATAGATCAGTGTACATGGATCATCTAAGAGTCACGAAGATGAGGCAGACCTTAAGCCTTTATTATTTTGGAAAGAAATGAAAGAAAACATAGTTAGTTACATGGCACGATGTCTAGAATGTCAGCAAGTGAAAGCTGAATATAGGCATCCGACAAGATTACTACAACCACACGATATCCCATAATTGTAATGGAGGTCATTTCGATGGAATTTATAGTTGGATTGCCACTAACGGTAAGGAGACACGACTTAATTTTGTGGTACTTGACACTCTTACAAAGAGTGCACATTTTATTCTTGTACATACAACGTATCAGGCACTAGACATAGCCAGATTGTTTATCAACAATATTGTAAGGTTACATGGTGTGCAAGGAAGGATCATATCCAATCGAGGATCGATTATTACAGGACGATTTTGGAATAGTTTCTAAGAGGCTTTGGGAACACAACTAAAATTTAGTATAGCATATCACCCTGAGACAGACATGAAGACAGAAAAAATGAACCAAACTTTGGAGGATATGTTGCATACGTATGTATTGGACCAACATAAATGTTGGGAATAATTATTGCCACTAGTAGAGTTTTCATACAACAACATCTATCAAAGTACCAATAAGATGGCACCATTTGAGTTTCTTTACGGGCGACCATATCAGACACCATTGGGCTGGGATCGACTTGAGGATAGGGTCTTGGTTAGACCAGAAGTGATCCAAGAAATGGAAGAAAAAATGCAAACGATAAGACAAAGGAATAAAGAACTGCAAGATCGACAAAAGAGTTATGTTGATGTGCATCGTGTTGATCGTAATTATGAAGTTGGCGACCAATTTTTCTTACGGATGAAATTGCAAAAAATTTCGATCAAGTTTGGAAAGGGTGCTAAACTCTCTCCTAGGTTTGTGGGACCTTTCGAAGTTGTGGAAAGGAAAGGACTCGTGGCCTATCTACTAGCCTTTCCTGATTCTTTGAGGCGTATGCACGATGTATTTCATGTATCTGTTTTGAGACATTATGTTAGTGATCCTACACATGTGATTGATATGAGTTCTTTGCAGGTGTCGAGCGAGGTTTCTCTTGCGACAGAGCCAATCCACATTCTGGATTGTCGCATTCGACAACTATGATGTTTAATAGTCGACTAGGTCAAGATCCATTGGGACAATTATATCCCACACTCAGCTACATGGGAGGACACATATGATATGCATCAACAATTTCCTTACTTATTTGATGGATTATACATATAGATCTTGTCAGATACTTTTATTTACGCATTTTATATACTGTACAATTTTGGGACGAAGTTTAAAACAAGAGGGGGTATATGTAACATCCCGCTCTTGCGAGCACATGTTATCGATTTATTCTTTGAGGAAAATTGCATGCAAGTGATTTAGTTATAGTACATGGTTATTTGTTTAGCTTATGGATTTTATGATGATGTTGATGATGGTGATTTAACGTTATTTGATATATATGTATTGACAAATGCTATTGACGAGTTTTCCCTGAGTGCGCAAGACACTTGACTGATTGTGGATGTTGATGGCATCAATGGACCTTCTTGGAATCTGGATTGAGTCAGGTATTGGACTATATTGGTTTGAGTATTTCATTTATGCATATGTGACATATGATCAATTATATTATTATTTTGTATATGGATAATTGACAGTGTTTCATTGATGGATGCAGGCTGACGAATGCTTGCTAATTTGACTTACGACATAAAGATTAAAGAGACCATGCAAATAAACAAGATATTGAGGGAGAGGTGTGGAAGCGTCTTTGTCACAACCTACTATCACTCCTGTCGTGCCTCAAATTATAGGTTAACGATTACCTAGTTTGAGAGGTCCATGATGTCATGAGGGCATACTGAGACAGTCGCTCATGAAGATTCTAAGGGGCACACAATAAGGCGTATTCCTTATTCCTTAGAATCCCTTAGTCTCTACAAGTTCACCTGAATGGAGTGTTGACTCCAAGGGTTGGACAAATACCAAAACTAGTCAAAAGGTGAGTGGCACCCTTGGAGCACAGAATTCGAGAAAAATTTTCCACCTTTCAAATTCATTAAATTCATAGAGCAGGGGGAAGGATGCAATACATCCTCGATCACCGCAAGATTTTACACTTGATTGGAGTCTAGCAATCTTGGTTAAATACATCATAATTAACCAGACGAGAATCTAGCAGTCATTGGCTTTTGCTGGTTCAAATAACTTAGTCCTGTGTCTATTATTGATAGATAGTGTTAGAAGTCTTAAATGCACATAATATATTTTAGGAATACTAAGAAGTGGCAGTCAAGTATTTTTCTAAATAAATTAATATGTGTTGAATCTCTGTTGTTCCTGAGCTAAGTCTAGATACTATCATGATTATTGTCACTATTTGATATTTGACTGGAACCTTTGTAGCATGCTAGCTTAAGGAGGTTAACTCTTCTGATTGTGTGATTTCGTCTCGGGGTTTGCTTATGTTTTCCAACCCTATCCTTCAAGTGGGCCTAATGGTTAAGAACATGTGTTTCCTCTTAAGAGGTCATAGGTTCAAATCCAGAGGGGGGTAGGGTATGTATACCTTCGTAGACTTTACCAGTCAAATCGCTGGGCGGAGGGGGGTCCCTTGTCCCACAAACAAGGAGGTCTCATACACCAATTTGATGTGCTGGCTTGGCCGTGACCTTAAAAATAGATTATTATTATTATTATTATTATCTACATAGGTTCCCTTACGTATATTTATTCTCACACATTTCCAATGCTTGAAACAAATAGGTTCCCTTACGTATATTTATTCTCACACATTTCCAATGCTTGAAACAAATAAATTGGTCACACATTTCCAATGCTTGAAACAAATAAATTGGAAGAATAGTGTCACCTTCTACTAGTCCTACGATGAAGGATGTAGATCATTCTACATTGACTCGTGTCCATTTTGGTAACAATTATTAATTTTACATTGAACTTGGAAGTTGTGAATAAGACTATCCTAATTATAATAATTAGGCATATATACAATCACAATAACTATACCTCTACTAATAATAACTATACCTCTACTAATGATGATCGTACCACGACTTAGGATTGCAATTCTTAATAATAATTAATTATTATGATGACGATGATTGGAGAAATGGGTTAAGCAATAATTATCATTGTAACATCGAACCCTTATGATTGGTTTAAGGATATTCGATCTTGTTATGTTTTTATAAAGGCATATGTAATTTAGTATATGAAATCCTTATTTTGCTTAACATGGTTGACCTTCTTTAAATTCTTATAAATAGATATGTAGAATGGTAAGTGAAGTCTTATTTTTGATCTTGATATCTTTATCTTGGGTTCATTTAAAAAGGAATATACAGGGTAGTTTTAAATTTATTAATTTCTTATTATGTTGATTCTCTTAGCCTTATAAAAATACTCACAAATTGTAGTGAGTCCCTTAGTTTTTTCTCAAGAAGTTGTGGCTGGTTATGGGATCTTATAATTAGATATGAAGATTATATTGAATTCTTGTTGTTTGCTTTAAGAGATTTTTTATCCTCTTATAAGTTCTTACAAGTTTTTACATTTGGAAATGTAATGAAACTTGGTTTTCATTATCTATTTATTAAAAGTTATTTCATAATATAAAAATGCATAATCGAGTTGCATGAAGATTTTACCTTATTAAGAAACTTGAAGTTTTGGATAATTGAAGATTGACTTGAATGAATCTGACCTAACCAATTATTATTGATGATTATAATTAGATCTCTTTCGAAAGTAAGAATATATTTTCTTACGGTTCTCATTACCTTTTATGTAATATCCTCTTACTCATTCACATCCAGTGTCGCTTGAATATTTCTAAGTGTGATAGAATATTATGTGGCATCTTGAATATTTGATGTTTAGGTGAGAATTATGATCTAGTTAATTGGGGTTTATGTTGGAATGCTTCATGGTGGTAATTGCGTCAATTAAAATGATGTATGTTGTAGTAATTTTTTGTCGCACCATGAATAATTGATTATTAAGATTGATTAATTGATCTAGTTGAATTTCGGCATGATTGGATTAGTGGGAATTAGACACTTCCTTGTTCCTCAGAACAGTCGCCAGTCCTGAGACCTTAATTGGTCAAAATAAATCGGATTAATCCTAGACTTGACTGTTGCTTATGTGTCTTGGAGGTCCTAACTATGAAGGATAGGTTGGGCGTGTAGTTATTTTAATATCCAGTGACATGGTTAATCATTTATTAGTATTTTTCTTCAGTTGATCGTGATGTGTTGAATTGTGTCACTCTTTATGTTTGTGCATTGATTTTTGTAGTTATTAATTATGATGATGTGTGACTTCTGATGTGTCACTTCTGAATCTTCCTACAAAGAAAAAGGAAAGAATACAAATTTCTAGAAGATATCGTTGGGCCCTTTCACCATTGCACAAAATATGGGTAATAACATATTCATTTAAAGGACAACCAAATGTTTTTATTTTCAGATAAAGTGAATGAATTTGTTCATAAGCCATATTATTCTAATAAACAAACGTAGTAGTAGAACTATCATAGCATCATGACTCTAAAGTTTCTACATTTTATTTCATTTCATTTTTAGGTTTCTATTTTCTTCATTGTTGTATGTAGGGTTTTTGGGCCTCAAACCTCAAAGCTAGAATCTTTGATGAATGCCAAAGTACCAAAATCTCACCATGAAGATGTTTTGTAGATATAAAAATAATACCGTGAAGATGATTCATGTAATCTCCTTGGATCAATGTTTCTCTAGCAAGAACGACAGGTGAGTGTGATGTAGGAACATGTGGCCTATGTTTTTCGGAATTGCAGAATGGGGGTTTGTGCATTGTCAATTGTAGTGCACCACCTAGACATAACATCATAATTCTCAATGTCAAGCTCTATGTGGTAAAGATTAATACGAATCGATGTGTATTTCCCTATCCAACTAAATCGAATGTGGATTTTTAAGGATGTCTCTCTCCTATCTATAAAAAACCACTCGTGCTCTCCCTCAGGTGATAATTCCTAAGATCTAATACCAAACTGATAGAATGAGGGCAGAGAAGTATCTACAACTATAGTGGTATGAACTTATAAGTGCAAATAGAAATCACACGAAGTTACATAAATGAGAAACTTGATTGATTTCATTGAATCCCAAATCAGGTATATATACATCTAAGAAATATCTAGATATTCTCTCAAGAAAGATATGGAGAATCTCTCAAGAAAAATCTAGAAGAGGATAGTCTAAAATTGGGTTTACAAAGTCAATTTTGTCAACTCTTATAGAGATTCCTACAACTACCATTGATGCATGAGCATCTTGCCTTCCATATTTTGTACATTTGGCAGAGATCTAAGGGGTCTTTTATTTAGGTTCCATAAGCATGATTTAATGTGTTTTTCTATGTTTTTGAGAATTTGGAATGTAATGTGTGTGTGAGAATTACAATGTAAATGTTCTCGAATGTATGAGAACATGAGGGTTGAGAGATATTATGAGATATTAGATCTCATAGGGATTGTGAATCCTAGATTAGGATTGGTTGAGGATTTTATGGATCTAGAGGATCCTTAGGAGATTGATTGAGTTATTTGTGGACCTGAACAATTTACAGTTCAATATCCTTTTGTATATTTATTATAGTCTCGTGGGGATTATAAGTAGAGGTTAGGAAAGAGAGGTTAGACAGAGAGAAGGAGGTTTTAGTCAAGTAAGTGGCCATTCGAATGTAAATCAAGCCTAAGGACAAAGTAGAGGTTAACAACCAAATGATCAGTTTTATTTGGCTATGTACAATTCATTTATACTAAATTAATATAGTGTGGAAAGCTCTCTTTTGAGCTTAATCTGAATGAATCACTGTTCATGACAATTAAATCTTGTCATTGAGGATGTGATGGTTATTTTATGTGTTTAACCTCTGTGGAAATTGTTATAATAGGTCTCGGGTTATGCTTGATTGATATATCTCTGCATTTTTATATATCTCTACGTAAAATATGTTGCGGTAAGGTTATAATTGGTTAATTAACATAATCCATTACATAAAATCTGAAAATCATTAACAGGGAATAGTTAGATCCAGGGCAGAAGTTGAGGCTCATTGTATTCTAATGGTAAAATTGTGAATGCAGATAAGTAAGCTACATGAACCATCGATCTAAGGAAAGAACATATCGTGGCTATCGAAGGATGAAGTCGACCTTTAAAGAAGAAAGCTATAGTAGCCATTGTATCTGGGAGTTGCAGAGGAGGACCTTCGGATCAACATCCGATTAAGTTCTGACCGTCGGATTAGCACAAGTAAGATCGACAATGGGGAACCATCACAAGATTCAAAGGGTGAGTTAACGTTCGCATAAGTTTCAGTTATGCAATCCACACCGATCATCAATCATCACCTGCCAATACATCAACGACTGGCATCGATTCCACTACCAACGAATAGTTTTGTTGCGTAGCTCGGGAAATGAGGTAAACATTGTGCTAGTTAGGGATTCATAATCATTCCTCATCGTCGATCTCCATGCCGATTCAAGCATGACAATCGATCCTCGATGGGAGGTTAGTGCTTGAGAGAGTTGAGCAAGGTCATAGCCCTCGATCACCTGGGTCGGAGTTAGAGGTCCTTCGGGCATATGAGGATAACAATGTTTAGCGCCTATGTATTAACTGTGATCTCATATGGATATTCAATCCTGTTAGTGATCGAATCTGAGAGCTAAGATGATCCTTGGCACCCCTATTTTGGGGTTTAAAATGAAATTACAATAGATGACTTCTAAAAAGGGTTTTAGGACAGGAGGTCTAACATCAACCATATTAATTGTTGATAGTGGTTATTAGGAGTAATTATTTCGAAGGCATGTGCATTGGAAGATATTTTTCCTAAAACCTGTCATCCCAAAATCTATCAACCAATACCACCTAACATCATTACAACCTATCACATCATGTATCCATCTGTCCCTATATCTTTGTTGTACTTATTATGATAAGATTGGATAATATTTTGTTTATACCACCTCCAATGGCATATCTCTATCATCTCATTGAGGAGAGAATGTTGGGGAAGAAAAGGACATGGATGCTTCAAGAAAACTGCAAAAACTTTAACATTTTGTGCCATTTTGGATTGGAATTTGTGCATATTTTGTGAAGAATTTCACAAATATGGTGCATTATGTGTGATTCGAAGATCTCTCTTCCCATTTAAATGATGTTGTATTTTTCCGTATTTGGATTCAAATAACCTTGAGGGTTTTCATATACCTATGGTCATATGGGAAGCTTATAGCGTACATAAATGCTTAAGTTTGCTGCAATATTAAAATATTGTATGAATTAAAGATATTAGAGACACCATATGCTTGAACTGGTTAGGAATTGATATCCAAAATATATTTTGTGTGGTTTTGAATGTGAAATCTTATGTCTCCTCTCTTTATTGTATGTAGCATTTAAATCTGAGAATAAATGTCTCAAATTTTCATTGAGTAATCTTTGTTGAAGCATATAGATGGAAGTAGAAGTTAAAGAACGTCGTTAAACTTTCTCTGACTGAGATTTGATCCAAAGAATGCTAAAGATTTGGTCTCTGTGTGGAATTATGAAGTAGATATGGATATATGGAATTGGTTTTTCAAAATATTAGTATGCTATTGATTTTGAAAGAAATAAACGACTATTTTAATTGAGTATTGTTGATGTAATGTCTAGTGGCTTGAGAGCAAGCAAATATTACTGTGATTTTGTGTGAAAATCAATTTTTTTTTGTCCTTTTCAAAAGCGCTAGATGAAAACAGAGACGTGTTACCCTTAAGCAGTAAATTGGCTTGAATTTTCTTCGTTCAGTGATTTGAAAGAGTTTATAAGATATTTTGACCTTAAATACATCTCATGGTCTTTAAAGGATGCTTTGCACTACAAACTTTGTTCTTCAACGGAATTTTCTATGCAATCATGTTTAGCCTCCTTTCGATATTTAAATTCATGAGTTCTATTCCATAAGCTTCCTTCCTAATTTTATAAAACCCACTCTTTGATATGAAAACCTTTACACATAAATTGAGGAATTATATTATGTGAGTTTCCTTCCTGTTTTCATAAAAACCCTTGTTTGATATTAAAACTTGTGTTTTTCACTTCTTTAAAACCTCTTCATTCATTATGTTGGCTTAACATTTGAAGAAAGGATATTTAAGATACATGATGTAAAAAAGAGAGAATAAATGGTATGCTCTATTTTAATGCATAATTTGAATGGGCAATGACACCGAGATTCTGAATTTTTGCAAAATGTCAATATTGCAGTATCATAAAACACTTCATCAGAATGTAGAATCTTCAAGTTCAAATATGTTGGATATGAGTTTCTGAAGCTCCAAAACATGTCAATAATGGAAGATACGTGAGAAACAAAGCATATGTGAAGATATTTTATTTTCCTCATGACTATACTTAAACATGAAAAACGTTTAATGTATTTGCAGTTGTAATCAAAACTATATTTTATGTCAAAAAATAATTTTGTTTAATAAGAAAAGTTTATTTATATACAAACATTTTCATAATTTATAAATGAGATTCACAGGTACATCATTGAGCTTAAAGATTCTGAGCATATTAAAAACAAAGCTCCACATATTGTACTTATCAAAGTATCCAAAATAAAACTTATATGCATGTTGATCATTACAAAATTTACAATAATTCTTATGATGAAACATAATTAAAGTGTAACCATCCATGATATACATGATGTGTTATAATAATATAACACATACATACAATGTATGTGTTATATTATTATAACACATACAATGTATGTGTTATAATATACTACCAATATTATTTTCATATGACCCATAAACCGATTCATGGCTTATTCATGGCCACAATTTAAGATATTTACATTGTACGTGTTGTAACATTAAATAATTTAAAAAAAAATTCAATTAAATTAAATTTTATTTTAATTTTAATTAGTTTTAAATTAATGTTAATCTTAGTTTAAACTTTTGAATATTCTTGTAATTTTACTTTTTAGGTTTTAATTAGTAGTTAGTAGTTAAAGAGTTTTAACCTTTTCTTTTATTTTTATATAGATTTTGTTTTAAATAATTTAAATAAAACATTAATATAGTTTGCATAAAATGTTAAGTTTTATTTTATTTTGTAAGTAATCAATGCAAATTTACTTGTTTTAATATATAATTTTTTTTGTTTTTTTTAATATATGAACTTTATTTTGTTGTAATATGTGTTAATAAACTTTATATATGCTATATTATATTATTTGTATTAATAAAGTGTATTTGTCGCTCGTGTTTAGGGTCCCCCTTGTTTAATTAACCAAAAAAATGGGGTTCCTAACTACGGTTTAGATTTAAGTTAAAATTACTCATGGTTTGAGTTAGGGACCCCCATGGTTAACAAAACACCAAACGACCCCTCCACAATGCATAGGAAGTTGAGACGTGGCAGTTTTCAAGCAATGGACTTCGAGCTCGATTTATGACTAAAAGGAGATGAATATGAAAAATATAAAACATGGGTTGTTTGCATAATGACCCAAATTAGATGACATGCAAACATATTTTGAAAATGATGAAATATTTGGGAGATTTTGGCATTTTTCTAAACACAATTATCTCATATTTCGTGAACGGTTGATTTTCCCAAAAACACCCAATGCCAATTAGAATGCCTAGTCATTTTGGGGAGATGACACAACAAATGTTTCTCCAAAAATATTATCATCCATCTATTTTCAACAGTTAGATCCAATTTTCCAAGCAATAGTTGAGCATGTTCAAGGAGAATAAAAGACCTAGATGAAGACTCGGTGAGGAGGGTGGGTGGATTAGGAATTATTTTTGGCAGTGAGACTATGCTTTTCTTTGTAATCCCAATGGGCTATTAAATTTTATAAATTTATGAATCAAAGGATTTAGATTTGGATTCATGTCTTATGATAATAAATCCTAGTTCCATATATTTTATGTGTCTAGCTTATTTAACCTTCATCTCTATTTATTTTTTTGCAATTTAAAACTACAGCTAGACAATTTGGTACCACTTTCACTGTCATTTGTTTCTTTTCAGTAGGATATTTTATGTATAACTTCATTGATGTTTATCATGGCCTGTGTCTCAATATGTATTTGATAAAGTTGCAATTATAATTGTGTTTAATGTTTTTATATTGAATTCATGCACTCAATATACTGCATTTATTTTAAAGTTGGATTCATTAAGTAATGCCTAACAATCCACTTTCTTTCTATTTTAGACCAACAATGACTTCCTTACTCACTATTTGTGTTTGGAATTTATTGTTTCCCTTCATTTTCTTATGTCTTCCACTTATCAGCTCCGTGCTTTGTTCTCTAAGACCCCATTCCCAATGGACTAAGGTCTTTGATTTCCGAAGTTTATATTATTTATTCTAGTCTGGTGCCATTATTCTTCAAACCCTGCTCATACCATTTTTTTGTTACCATAAATTTGGCCTTTGTGCTCAATAAGTTGTCGCTTATTGACAGTGGGAAACAAGCTTCATTTTAAGTATTGAGGGAGCCCCCTATGGTCTAAGAGCCAACTTGTGGCCTAAATAAGTTTCAAATATGTCTTGGCATGGTTTCTAAACAATCGAAAACCATCTCAAGTTACAACATTAAATTTGGCGCCATTGTCGGGTATGAAGGTTCGATATTTTCCCTGAGGTTTTATTAAGATCATATATGGTTCTTGAAGGTGAATGATAATCAGACACAAGTTGTGTGGTTATTCACCTAGCGTCTCCATTGTGATTTCAATCAAAATTTCAAGACTCGACTGGGAAGTGAGCCTCGTTGACAAAGAAATGAAGAATCATTGTAAAACGATTAGGTACCAAATGACAAGTTTATTTGAAGAAATTTTAGATCTGTTGATTGGTCCTTTATTTCTCTTTCTTATAAATATAAAAAAAGTTTTCTATTATTTTTTACATTCATAAGATCATACATTCAAAGTCTGACCTCTTTTCTTAGAAAAATAAATTCCATCTTCTTCTTATGTTCCTCAAATAAATGATCCTCTTACAACAATTCCTTTTGAAATTCTTCTTGATCAAAAAGTACAAATCCCTATTCTTCCAAAGCATAATCAGTCATGTAAACCAGTTGAGAATGAGAATAATATACTAGCCTTGAAAATCATTAGTATACCTTATGATCAATTTGCAAAGATTTATCCATGGGATTTAAATAGATATAAATCTCTTAAGTTTCCATCCGTCCTTCATGATTTACCTCCTAAAATTTTCAAAGATCTTCCTAAATTCAATGGAGAGGATGATGTTACAGTAGAAAAGCCCATGGAATCCTTTGAAATTTTCATGGATTGCTTAGATATTCAACATGAAGATGTTTTTATGAGAATGTCCACTCTGTCTTTAGAAGTAGAGGTCAAAATATGGTTTAGAAACTTAACAATTGCTTCCATTAGTTCTTGGATGTATTTTTATGATGTTTTCTTGTACAAATAGGATGAGAGTAAATCCCATCATCAATACCTCTCAAAGTTTTATACTATTATAATAAGAAATGATGGAATTGTTACAAAGTTCAACAAAAGATTTGAAAATACTTATCACAGTTTTCTAGTTGATATTCGGTCTTCTGAAGTTGTTTCTAAGGTGTATTATGCAATAGCACAACATCCTGACTTGGCCTTTTATCTCAAAGAAAGGAAATCTTCAACTTTGGAACAAATGCCAAAGAGATTGAAAAA
>ML777732.1:1068018-1081871 GCA_009831015.1 Picea engelmannii
TTTTCCCCTGAGACCTATAGTAGTGAATGGCCCTTTTCAGCAGTGGGGCTTAGATTTTATAGGTGAGATAAATCCTTCGTCTAATGGTCAACATAAGTGGATCTTAGTAGTCACAGATTATTTTACAAAATGGATAGAGGCAATTCCCACCCGGAATGCCACTCACCAGGTTGTCATGAAGTTTCTTTATGAAAATATCTTGAGCAGATTCAGCGGTCCAAAAAGGCTGGTAACAAATAATGCAACAGCATTCAAAGCAGAGGCATTGGTAGACATGTGTGAATCAATGGGCATCCAGTTGGTACATTCGACCCCCTACTACCCTCAAGGTAATGGCCTGACCGAATCATCCAATAAGAGCTTAATCAAAATCATCAGAAAACTGTTAGAGGAAAACAAAAAGAATTGGGATTATAAACTGAAATTTTCTCTATGGGAAGACAAAGTAACTATCAAAAATTCCACAGGAACCTCTCCATTCAAATTGGTCTATGGGACTGATGCCATTTTTCCTGTTCAGTTAATTCTGCCAGTGGCTAGATTCTTTCAGGAAGAGCAAAACGAGTCAAATGATATGGTAAGAAGAATGCTTGATTTGGTGGAACTGTAGCAGGCCCGCAAATAGTTAGTGGACAGATCAGAGGCTCATCAAAAGAAGATCAAAGATACTTTTGACAAAAAGGCAAAGGTGGATAATTTTCAGGTTGGTGACTGGGTTATAAAATGGGATGCTCTTAGATAGGATAAAGGCGAGCATAACAAGTTCGATTGTTTGTGGACTGGTCCTTTCATGATAACCCAAGTACAGAATAACAACACATTCATTCTTCATAATCTGGGAGGTGAAGAAATGTTCGGTGGCCCGGTAAACGAGTGATTTTTTAAACTCCATTTTGTCTAAGGCTGTGAAGCCTGGACACTGTAATTTTAGTTTTAGTCTTTATTTTTACAAAATAACTCCATGCCCAATGGAAACACTAGCAGATAGTTTTTAGTTTTCTTTTCAGGAAAGGCATTGGTTCTATGGTTCTTGAAACCTCACAGGGAGGCGTTCATCCCCAATAGGAGCAAGTGTTATCTCCTCAAATAAATTGGTGGAAATTTTTCTTTTGAGGTGATAGGTTGTGGTCCAAAATTTATTCCTAAATTTTTGTAGGTAGGTTAGAGAGTCTATTTTCTGTAAATAAGCTCAGAAAGAATTTTTGGCTTGGTTTGGTCAAGAAAAAGTCAGAATCTCAGGTTTCAATGGTTTAGGCGAGCCTGAAACGTGCTCATTAACCACCGAAAGCCTTTGTTCCCAGTAGTTAAGAGGGCAAAGAAAAAGTGCGGTTAACTACCGAAAACCATTCAACGGGAAAAATGAAAAGCACGTGCTTTCGCACAAGCCAGTTTTCAATTGGCGCAATGATGGAAACGTAACCGCCGAAAGCTCATGAAGGTGGTAAGGTATGCACATTCTAGTTATATCTATCCGAAAAATTTAGATCACGTTGTCCTTTCAACCGCATTTATCTTTTCAAAATTAAGACACGGCGATGATACAAAAATTCATGCATGTTGTCACATAGCCTCTCACCATTTCCAGTCACGAGTACACAATCCATTATGACCCCGTTAAATCTCTCATTTAATCTTCATTCATTATCAATTTGAATTCGAGAGTTATTGAGATAATCTTGAGTCTGTGATTTCATCAAACAAATGCATTTCCAGAGATCATAATCCCATTTCCCATGGTGATCGTCGAGCGCAGTTAGAGTCCAGTAGATCACTCTCAAGCCAATTGTCATACCAATCAAGCCAAGTCGATTCATCAGGCAAGTTCAAAACCCATCTTGTTTCAATTTAAATGAATATCCCACTGAAACTCAAAATTTTCGGCATGCTCTCAGTCAGTTTGTTGCCTAAACTCAGTTAGTGTTTGAGCTTTGTGATCCGAACTCTATGTCACGCTATCCCATTTTCTCTTCCATGAGTCATACTCTCTGTCATCCTAAATTAGAGAGTCTTTGTCTCCCTGGCACTCAGTTTTCCTTAATCACGGGTACAGTCAGCATTTACTAATGCCGAAAGCAGGGTCAGCTCTGAGGGCTGAAGTGGATGGATTTTGGTACCTTGAGGCGCACCCTGAGGTGGCTGAGTTCTTCAAGCAGACTGGAGTGTATAGCTGTTGTGAAAAACTAGCAGATTTTCATCAACAGGTGTCCGAGACTTTTGCTAGCTCGTATGATGGAAGAACATCAACAGTGGGAAAGGAACAGTTTGTGGTTGATGAGGCAGCCATAGCTGAGTTCACAGGTCTTCCCAGAACAGGTGATTGTTGGTTCAAATCAACAGTACCTTCAAACATTGAGTTTAGGTCCTACCTACAACCTCTATATAAAGATCTTACATGGAAAAAAGAAATACCAATGTCTTATCTGGAACCTAAATGGAAATCTCTCTTGAAGGATATCTTTGTCTATATCACATGTGAAGGTAGATACAACAGAGTCATGTTCTACCACTTCAAGCTTTTAAATCATTTCACAAGGAGATCTCCCATCAATTTACCATTTTACCTGCACAAAGCCCTCATGAAAATGTCTAAATAGGTCAAGGCCAAGCCCACTAAGGTGGCAAGCAGATTGTCTCAGCAAGGACTCATTACTCTTATTGTCAAAGAGTCATTGAAGAAAAGGCAGGTAGATTGGAACTATTTCCTCTTCTGGAATGAATTCCAGACTGATTGGCAACAACGGGAGAAGGGTAAAAAGATTTCCGCTAAGAAGACTATTACTCCTAAAAGAAGTCATAGAAAATAGAAGGGTATCTACCACCAAGATATCCGATAGAATCATCCTCTGTTAAAAATAAAAGAATCAAAAGAAATTTACAGTTTGAGGGTGAGCAGTCCAAGGACCCTGCTACAGGAAGTAACCCTTTAAACCTACCCTATAGTGATTCAGATCCAGAACAAGAGTTAGAAGAGACACAGGGTAATGTACAGGCTAGACAATTTGCAGACGATTGTTCCAAATTACCTTCACCAACTCTTCCAGAGGCACACAGTCCACCAGTGGAAAAAGCCTCTTCAAGTAAGCCTAAAGCATCTAGGGCACGAAAAATCAATAAACTCTTGTAACAAGTCTATGAAATGGAAGTCTTGGAAAAAGTTATTAAAAATGCTAATATAGACTTGACTGAAAGAAATGCAGATATTTTCCAAATAAACCAAACCCTCAAAGAGAAGCATGACAAGATCAAAGACAGGAATAGGGTATTGATAAGGGAGAACGTGAAGTTGTACAGACAGCTTAGAATTCTGAGGTTGAAATTAAAAGAGTCTCAATCACTAGCACAGGAGAAAACCGGTTTGGAGACTCTAGATAACTTAGCTACAACCATGGTAGATACACCAGAGCCTTCCAAACAGCTAGTTGAAGTTCGTAGATCTACACGAACAAGGGTTGCATCATCCAAAGAACCTTGAACATTCAACAAGGAATCAAGGTAATCATTTTTGCAAATTTTGAAGTTTTCTCCAAGCTGAAGTTTTGGTGGTTTAGGTGAACAGGATGAGTGTTCATTAACCACTGAAAATAGATCTTTCAGTAGTTAATCCACTCATGAGCCTTCTAGGTTAACCACTGAAAGCCTGTCACTGCCAGAATGATTGAATGTTTGCACATATCGAAGTTTTTTGAGTTGGAATGGTTTGAAACCTCTTCGAATGGATATTTGATGAATTTTCAAGTCAGATCCAATAGCTATTTTTGATGGATAATGGAAAGAAAAGGTGTTTCAAACGTTTTTGGTACCTTTGACAAAGGCAGAAAATATGGATGCTTACTCACATCAACAGATTCGAATTTGTATCTCTTGGAAGAGTCATCACTCAGCTTTGGAAGGCTATCCTGCACTACACCATTACTCTACAAGAGATGAAGACCATGAAATCTGGGATTGACCTCATTTTTGGGGATCATTCCATATCTTTTGCAAACTAAATTTTGACTTTCTATCTTTAGCATATTTGATCCATGTTTTCAGGATCTCAAAACTGCATTGTAAAGCTATAAAGCTAAAGGTAGAATAGAAACTAAGGGTTCAACTTTGGATACTTTTTTCATATTATGTACTCAAACTTATCATCTTCATATTAAGTAATACAAGCTTCTTTTTCCATAACTTGTTCAGATTTCATCTTCTTATCTATTATGTACTTTCACCTGGATATTATATTCATGTTGTTATGCTTGTTTATGCCCGATAACGGTCATCTTATCATTGCATTCATAAGTTAAACTTTGCAAGTATTCTGGTGATTATTGTAATTGGCCATTCATATATGCTTTATATGTGATTATGCTGATATAATAGTTATTTCTCCATACGTCCCTTTATTTATAAACTCTCTGAACATTTGTGGTTGAAAGCCTTGTCCATCTAAATGTGTTCATGCATGTTTTGAGTGAGAAATGATTCAGTCCTCCTACTTGATCCAAACCCACACTTATTATTGAGAAAACAGTTACCAAAAGATTAAGTCACCAGGCATCTGTGACTTACATCCTAGGAGAGTTTCCTAGAGTGAGAACAGAGGGATTTGCCCCTGAACCCTCGTTGGGGGCCCACTTTCCCCCGGACAGCCCAGCCAGGGAGATGAGCCCCACAGACCCCACATGGGGGGAAATCCCCCCTGAAACCCCCCCGCGTGGAGGGGTGTACAGTAGTCCAGGGTGTACAATCATCATGGGGTATAAACATGGTTGAAAAAAAAGACCTATGAAACAGGAAGATAATCAGGCTCCACAACCAACATAAGAAAACTTTTGAATACTACCAATAAGTAGAGAAACTCGATATTGAAACAACTCGATCAAACCCTCAAATCATTTCTCTACTAGGGATCCAATATCATGAAAGAAAATATTGCCACTTGTTTTTGTGTCATTTGTTGAACTAAATAATGTCGAGATCTCAGGGTCCCAAGCTAATATTAGAAAGGACCCACTATGTTGACGTTGCACCACTTTGATCATTACCATTCAAGGGTCGTTCCCTGTCGGTATCCTCCTCTCCTGGAAATCCAAGCTGAAATACCTATAAGGGATGTACCTACTACCATTAATAGTAGTTTGTATAGGCCTCTAGGTGAATTCATGTCCTGCAAATCCACTACCATACTCGATCGTGAATATCGGAGAAGGAAGTATGTCGAAATCATTGGTAATAACTTTGGGCTACTCGTGGCATCCAAATATCTCTCCATTGGTTGTCTCTATCAACCATGTTTCCCCATGCCCTGAAGAGATCATCGTGAAGTGTGTGAACTTCCCTAACTGGACAAATGTTGCACACCCACTATCTTCCCATTGTGCCCTTGGTATATCTGTTATGTAATCTATTTACATGATCTCCCACTCTCTCTTGGAAATGGCTAAGGACTAAAATAATCCTACTGGATAATTGTGCCCCGACCTGCTCTACTGGAAATTTGTCCACTCCCCCATATCTCCTAACACATAGTCCATAAGGCCCCTCCATGTGAACCTCTCTCAGACATGCCTCAATGATGTGAAACACACTCTGCTCATATCATCGATCTGCACAATGATAACAAAAAATACCCTTGACTACCTTTGATAAGCCAAGAAACCATAAGCTGCACAAACTCAGTCATATCCTCAGAAGATCACTCCTCCATGAGTCCAATCCTAAGCATCTCAAGAGTAAAATTTGGAAAGAGAAAATTGACCATCTCATCTGTATCGGATGCTGAGTTGTCAAAATCTACAGTCCCAGGGTCCCAAGATAACCTCTACGAAGAACCATCATGATGACGTTACACCCCTCTGGTAATAATTTTTTGATCACCATGCTCAGACTGCACTCTCCTCTCCTGGACCCCCAAACTGAAATCCCTGAAAGGATTGAACTCACTATCCTAGATCATGTCTCACCCGAGCATCTTAGTGAAGTGAAAGTATAACAACCCATAGATAGACTTGATCCTGAGTATCGTGAGGGAAAATCTACCTTTCCATATAGAACACAACTCAACAACTCCTCTCACAACATCCCCATAATGACGTAGACCAATCACTGACACAACCTTATCAATCATCCTCATCATATGAAATAGTCTATCACTCTGATGAATGCCAGGATCCAACCACAAAATTGGAAGTAAACCACTCCTAATGACTGTTGTTGAACCCTCAGTGAACTAATCCATTAGATATTGGATATCCTCATGTGTACTTTGCACTAATCCCCTAGTCCAAATGAGAGGAATAGGTCATGGTCACAATCTCACCTATCTCACCCAACTGACTCAGATGAACCTCCCATATCTTGTTGTATATAATGAGGGAATAAAATAACAACCATAGATGTTTTTTCCACTGCATGGAAGAATGGAAAGTGATTGGTGCATTGGTCAACCCCAATGGTATCACCAAGAGATCATAATGAGGTCTGGAAGTAGACCTGTGCCTATAGTGTTACCTGATGCTCATATGATGATATCCCATATGAAGATCTATCATCAAGGGATATGCTTCTCCCTGAGGCTATCCCATCCACTCGTCGATCCGAGGAAACCTCAACTCAATGGTGTTCTCGAAGACTTCATCAGGAGTTATCCCTAGTAGAAACACCCCACAAGTCCACTGTACAATCTTGCATGTCAATGGATACCCTTTCACATTTTTTTTTATCACTGAATTCTCATGTACCAACCTGTATCCTATAGGTTCTACTGTATGCATCACTCTACTGATGTCACTTGAACCTATTCCCAAGAGCATGCCCATGTTTGTCACATACATGTCCACCCAATCTATGGTTGCATATACTTCCCTACAGGATATTCCATAAGGAATGTGCTCAACTATCTCCTACATAGCTAAGCCTTGAGCATTCAGTGGGCTCTCCAAAACAAATGGATCATGATCCCCACAATGAAAAACATGAGCATAGTCAAAAACCTCTACATCATACCCCTCCTCGAGTACCTGCAACTTTGAATGCTCCTCACGCAAGATCATCACAAGAGGATCCTCCCTCAAATAATGGGTGACACTCACACCCTCATGTTCCATGGATGCCAAAGATGATGGAGTATATGTTGTAAGTGATGAGGAGTGTGTCAAACTCAACTAGTAACAAAGCTCCTCACACTCCCCTTCCTTGTCTTCAACAAACTTGAGATCAAGGTCCCTATCCATGAAGAGCTACAAGTAATATGATTTCATATGTTCTAGTGCTTCTTTGATTATGTGCAATTGAGAACTAGTGACTCCACCCACAACTCCTTTTTGTCTCTCATCCATCTGGTTTTTCCAAATAAGTTCTTCATTGAACTTATAAGAACCATCTACCATTGTCAAGACTTGTACAATTTTCTCCTATGTGACCAATAATAGGTCCTCCAAATCACACAATGCTAAGGGTATTTGTTTAATTTCATCAACAGGGTGTGGGTTGTCACACAATAGATTTTTTTATTTTCTTTCACCTCCAAAAAATCATCCTCTCCTTTATCATTCTCCACGCATGGATCCTAATAATATGGATCCATATCCTACAACAATTTTTCAAATACCTAATCTTCACTGTATTTAGGTACAAGCATTCATGCATCGTGATAAGTATCATAGATATGATAAGGATTTGAATCCTCATCGTACTTAGGTGCTAGAACACCCTCATGAAAACCATTTGGCTCACTAGATGATATCATGAAATATCCAAAAGGTGGGATAGCTTCATGATCAAGTACCTCTTCATCAAGGAAAATCTTCTCTCCATCAGGCCTATCAAAGATGGTCTCTAAGTTAACATCAAAGAGACTTGTGTCCCCCATACCATCCACAACATTTGCTTCTTCTTCATCCCAAATCACAATGTCATTATGTTGGAATAAAATTGTATCATTGTTATCTTTTTCCTTTTTTTCCCAAATCTCATTTGTGATCTCAGGTTTAATGCCTCAAGAGCACCCATGTGCTCATTTGCAGGAGAAGAAGCATATGAAGAGTCAACATTTTCCTCATTTCTAGAAGCATCAACATCTTCAAAAACTAGTACATTTTTCCTCGATACCTTCACCTTCTTGTCCACTGATACTTGGTGTTCATACCACTCAGGATGTTTGATGGTGAAAAAATAATTGAATGGAATGGTTGCATGAAATGTCTCACTGAGCGTTATATAATGCCTCAACTAGTCTGTAAAATACTTATCATGTCCTTTCTAACATGTTTTTTGTCCTTTTGAACCATTATCTCCATTGTTCCCTGCATTGTTTTGATGGCTTTCCATAGCTTGCATCAACTGTTGTCGCCCCTATCCAAGACTATTATGAATATTCCTCACTGATTTTCCCCTCAGGCTGGCAGGAAACCCAACTTTGATACCACTGTAATAACCCTCCTATACTACTGGTATAAATTTCCTACTGCTATCACAATTTTAGTGTATTTCCGAATGATGACTTGCATCAAACACTTACATTGTAGTTTTCTTTTATTTTAATAACCCTCTCTTTTCACTGTTGTTGTGATTGCATATTTTCTTCTATGTTTTCTTGGTGTTTATAAATGGTGCCCAATGAAAAACATGACGTAACTAAATTACAACAACAATATTGCAAATGGAAATAAATTAACTAGATACAAAATGAAACACAAAATTAGATCTATTTCTTATTTAATACTCCTAACCTATTATTTCATTAATTAATTGTGGCAGTTGCAATACATTTAAAACCTAGCAAATAGTACAACAATGAATAAAGAGGAACCTGATACAATTTTCTGTAGGCTGTCTTTTCCTTTTATGAGATGAATGGGCCTATATCTGGCTGTCAAATAAGCTCACAAACTCATCAACTAATACCTAAAAATGATATGGTTGTGTTGAAGAGAAATCAGCCCCATTTCCTAGCAAATGGGTGTTTTACACACAAAAATCGATGCAACACTGAACCAAGTCCTTTTTGGTGAAAAAATCGCTCCCAAACAATATTTTTCTCGGCCCCTTTATTGAAGAATGTGTTGAACAAGCAAGTATTGCTTCCAATCTATAATATCCCTCAAATAAATGTGCCCAACCTCAAGGAGAATGTGCCCATCCTCAAGAAAGATACCCAACAAAGAGAGTTTGGCCTCCCAATCCAGAAAATTAGTCCCTACAAGCCTCAAATCAATTCAACAAGGAAGTGACTCACCCCCACATTGATAAACTAAACCTCCAATCTACAAGAATGCTTCCCATAACACCAAAATCACCCTATTCAGCGGAAATTGACCCCAAGAAAAAAATACTAGCTACCAAATGGTGAAATACTCAATCACACTGAAGCGTGCTAAAGAAATATGAATGATCTCTCCTCTATGATAGACTAGGGTGGATAGTTTCACCACCGAACCCAATCCCAAAAATCCTCTAGGTTTTTTTTTCCTAAAAGACAAAGCCACAAGAGCTCTCTCAATTTCATTTTTAGAAAATAGCATATGCATAATGAGAGAGGGCACCCCTCATTCTCTTTTTATTCTCTCATTGACCCTTTTGCAACCTTTTTACCCTTTTAATAAGTTAAAGTGACTTTATAAATTCAATAGTCACTTACATGCCTTTTCTTCCAATTATTCAATGTCACCTTTTAAAAATGATTAATTTCTCACTCCATTGACATTAATGAATCAATTAATTAATTCCCTTTTTAATGTCAGAAAGTGATTAATTGGCTTTAAGAAATTTTCAGGTGTTGGAGCCCCTTACTCATCATCCAAACATTTAGATCTTTTCATCCCGATTCCAACAAGCTATTACACGAAGGTATTCCCTCAGATAATATGATCTGAATAACACCATAAGAGTATTTAATTAAATTATGCTCAATAATAACCCAAATTATGAGAATCATCAGAATCGAAGAACGAATTGTGTGGAAATGATCTTGATGATGAAATATGCTAAATGGGATAGGATGGGTCTCATATAATTCCCCCAAACCCTCTAATCTCATTGTTAACCTCTATTTAACCCTCTGGTCAAGTTGGAATAAACCTCTAAGGTCACCTTCAACTGTAAAGCATGGAAATCCAAAAA
This sequence comes from Picea engelmannii, assembly GCA_009831015.1. Classification (NCBI taxonomy): domain Eukaryota; kingdom Viridiplantae; phylum Streptophyta; class Pinopsida; order Pinales; family Pinaceae; genus Picea; species Picea engelmannii. The sequence continues at coordinate 1,078,120 of ML777732.1, forward strand.
TGGGGACATCACAGGGTTGTAGGGAGTGTATGTGAAACTGTACTAAGAAGTGGTGTATCATCTCCTAGTTCTCTGTCGAATAGATTGGGGGAAACGATCATCTACTTCCGTAAGGAAAAATAATGGCATGGTTATTCCATTTCAACCCCTCTCTATATCCTTCATCGACATTCTCGCCATATGTTAAACACAATTATGATTTCAATTAGTTTATACATTCATTGTGGAAAAACTGAATGTAAATTAAACGTGTTGAACAAGAAATGAGAGAACAAGGCATTACGGAAACCCAATTGCAGTTGCTAGGAAACATAAGTGGATATTTCAGTCCAAACGTTCTTGCAACGTTAGTGGGATATTGTATTCACACAAAAACTATAACTATAGACATCTACACACAAAAGAAATAACTACAGACATTCACACATGCACCCATTGTCTTACTTGAACCAACTTGGTTTGACTACCAATGCTTTTCCCACACAATCATTGAGGTGTATTTGTCAATTATTTTCACGCACAGTCGTTGGAGTTATTACAACTTCTCGATCATGGAAATGTTGCAATGTTGAGGTATTTGTAGAAGCATTTTTTCACTTATATTGTTGGCAGGTTCAAACAGTTACAACTTCTCGATCATGAAAATTCTGCAGTTTTGGGGTATTTGTAAAAACATTGGTGCACTTCTATTGCTAGAAGGTTCAACAGATAGTGGGTTGGTGCTACAAGTAATTACTATAAACGCCGTGAAACAACCATCACCCATCACTTGTCATTCAGACTAGTAATGCAATCTCCCATCAATTCCCATTACTTTCCACTACCTAGTGATATGGTACATGGAGAACCTTCTTCATATGTGACAGAATCGGGTGTGAAAGAAGGTGTGGGATATCGAAAACTCAGATCGCCTCATTCTCTATGATCAACATTTTTAAAATAATTTATATCTCCCCATTCTCGATGATCAACATTTTTAAAAGTAGTCGAAACAGTCCCAACACCCAATGCCTTCGATCTTAGCCCCTATGAAATGCAACCATTGTTTCATTAGGCTGAAGCTACATATATTTTTGTCGATGTCATGATAGATCCTTAGCCAATGATAGATCCTTATCCAAACATGTTGAAATATAACTAGCATAACCCTATGGGAGAATGGGAATGTCACTGTAATTGGAGGGAGGTTTTATATTAATGTTGTTAATTGGGATTATAAAGATATTGCAATTAAAATGATTGTATTTGAACTTCAAGGGAGGTTTTGTATTAATGTTGTTAATTGGGACTATAAAATATATTGCAATTAAAATGATTATATTTGAAGTTCGTTCACTATTTTGATGATGTTTGGCGCATGCCCCCAAGGCATCTCAACTTGTATAAAGGAAACATGGAATGGTTCACCACTTAGTCCATTGAGTAGACAAAAAATGTTTGGCATTGCAACCTTTTACCTCAAATCTTTGTGAACACCTAAAGAGTGTGCCCACTACCATCCATAAGAAAAGAACTTACATAAATCCCCTAAGGCACTATGTATCTTCCCTCCATGCATCTCTCTAAATACATGTTTATATTTATTAGAATTTACTCAATTATTTAAAAAATACATCCATGTTCTTCATGAAGTTGTTATTTTTCTCAACATTACTTAGTATACTAATTTTGTATGGATAGGTCATCCACATTATTGGTGAATCTATGCATTTTACTCAACATTGCATACTAGAAGTCAGTTTTAAACACCATCCATGCTATTGACAAAGTTGTCAGTTTTCTTAACATTTAAGTAATAATAATGTATTTACTATTTATATGTATTCAAACTCACTAAATCCACTTTAAGAACCAATGAGAGACAAACCCCTATAATTTAAGCATTCCCTTCATACCTAACTTCTTCTCCAAGTCCAGAAGGATTTATCTTTGTACATGAATTTTGATGATGTTGTCCCATATCAGTGAAAGTAGTAGATTCCCTTCATACCTAACTTCTTCTATGTGTCCAAAAGGCTTAATCTTTGTACATTAATTTTGTTGATGATGTCCCATATCGGTGACATTTCTCAATTGAATTGTGTATTGTATGTATTAGATATTAAGTTTACCTCCACAATAAAAGGGGACCCTCCAGGAATGAGACATGTGAATTTTATTACTGAGGTTTACACCTCGAACACCCTGAGACCGTATCACCAAAATCACCGACTAGTCTCCATAAAGGTGGTGAAGAATTGAGCGCGTGAAATATTGAAAGGATTGAAATATATTCGTAATCATAGCCCTTGCATAATTCATAGAGATTTCAATTACAACAACATATTCATGAAAGGTAATAGTGGTGTTTTGAAGATCGTGGATCTAGTTTTTGTTGCTATCTTGGTAAATAATCATGTTGCACACACTATCATTGGTACACCGAAATTCATTTGTTTGGCACATGCTTACCAGAGATGGTTACTCTAGATATAATGATATTATCAACTGCAAAATATAAGCAGTTCAAACCAAAAAAGATAATGATATGATCAACTGCAAAAGGAGCCACTATAACATAAATAATATCCTTAATTTTTTCCTAACTCTCCTACAATAAATATGGAACTGCAAGGTGAATGTGTTAGGACCCTTAATTTTTTTTCTAGGTCTCTTTAAGTAAATTATGGAACTTCAAGGTGAAAGTGTTAATTAATCAATAAATTTTGTAATATTTTCCGTATCTAATGTTCCATTTGTTTCCTGAAACTTCAAGGAAGAGAAGTAAAGAAAGATCTCTCGATGGTACTTACAAGCTGAATAATTTATGAAAAATAGAGGAAGAACCTTAACTTAAAGGAAGCATGGCATACATACTTAAATACAGTAACAACATAAATTAATGATGGATTACAATAGTTAATACCAACAACTATACTCCAGAAGGAGAACCCTCCTCAACAAGGGTGGATAGTGGGTGGATAAAATTAAACTTCAATAGCATGTATAAAGGAAACCCTGAGATAGTTGGGTCAGGAACCCTCCTCAAAAAGGGTTCATAGTGGGTGGATAAAATTAAACTTCAATGTCATGTCTAAAGGAAACCTAAGGAACCCTAGGTCAAGAGGTCTGTTCTAGGATCTTATATTCCTAAGTTACACTGAAACAAATATAGAAACACATATCAATATACAGGGAAACAAATATGAAATATTTTCAGAAAAGGCCAATTACGATGCTACAGGAAAATGGAAAATACATAATATATATACACAAAATAACACGAGATATAAAAAAAATATTAGCAGGGATTGCTTATCAATGATTGTTGGTGAGTTCTTTTTAAATAATTTTTTCTGACTATACTTATCAGGATTTCTCTCAGACATACAAATATATCTTTGGGGAATGGTAAGGAACTAATAATAAGATCACCTATATTCTGATGTATGCATAACATGCCCAATATTAGAAATTAGTATCAATAAAAATTGTATTACTAATCTCCCAAGAAATATTAGTATCACGAGACAAGGAAATGGCACTTGACTCATCCATAGACAAGATAATGTATGTGTTGTTAGATGCATAAATCAATTAGATGTTGATTAAGTTACCTTTAAGATTTTAGGAACATAACAAATACAATGTTTTCAATGTTTTCAAATTTAAAATATACTACCTTTGCAAATGTATATAAGAAAGTTAAACAATTAGACATATAGAAAGACGGCATGTCAATATCAGTATCTTGATATTAATAATAATATATT